>OX393556.1:52589121-52777726 GCA_947650365.1 Chamaelirium japonicum | reverse complement strand
ACACTAGATCGCGTGTTTTGTTGTTGTAGAGAGAGATACACTAGATCGCGTGTTCCCGGAGACTGACTTCGAAGGCCTCCGATGTTGCTTGGAGCCGGCCAAGTTCACCAGGAGCCCACCGCCGACGCTGTGTGGAGCTCGATGGGTCTGCTCGGAGACCGACTTCAGACGCCACCTGGAGTCCAACACCGGTCCTGTCGCACGCAGAGGCGCCGGGCGTGGCAGGTCGCCGATCTCTACCTTCAGGCGCGCAAGCCCGTGCCGCCCGCCGTTGTTGTGCGATCGGGGGAAGAGAGAGAAGTCGGTTAGAGAGAGAATAGAAAGATTGGGGGAAGAGACAGAGAGAGAAATAGAGAGATCGGAGAGAGAGATGGAGAGAGAGGGTTTTTGTCTAATCAGCTTATCCTAGTCAGTTTTTTTGTTCCGTTTTGTTTAGTCAGTACAAAACCACCGTGCCATGTTATATATATATATATATATATATATATATATATATATATATATATATATATATATTATATATATATATATATATATATATATATATATATATATATATATATATATATATATATATTATATATATATATATATATATATATATAGAGAGAGAGAGAGAGAGAGAGATCGAGAGAGAGAGAGAGAGAGAGAGAGAGAGAGAGAGAGAGAGAGAGAGAGAGAGAGGAATGTTACAGTGCATTGTGCGCTGCCGGGAGGGAACCCAAAAAGTTTTGGAATTTGATGAAATTTGATGAGGTTGTTAGGATGAGATAATCATCCTCACCAATTTTTATCAAATTCTAAAACTTCTAGGAGGGTCAAATGATTGAAGCAAAATTTGTCGTCCGCAGTCATCATTAAAATATACAGATTTTGCTTTGACTATTTGACACCCTAGAAGTTTTGGAGTTTGATGAAAATTGATGAGGATGATCATCTTATTCTAAACAACCTCATCAAATTTGATCAAATTCTAAAATTTTTGAGAGGTCAAAATACCCGCAGCTTACTTTTCCCCTATCAGGGCACAGCGCAACCTATCAGCCCTAAGATTGATTTTGTCCAAAACTCTCAGCCTGAGGATAACTGTGACAGCTAACCATGCTGCTGATAGGCCGAGAGAAAGAGAGAGAGAGAGATTGGCCTTCCAATGGTTCACCCACAGCTCGACATCTTCTTCCTCCCCCTGATGGCCCCAGGCCATACCAACCCCATGGTGGACATGGCGAGGCTACTGGCCGAGCGTGGTGTCAAGGCCACGCTGCTCACCACTCCCTCCAACGCCCCCCTGGTCCGCTCCGCCATCGCTAAGGCGCGGCGCTCCGGCCACCGCATCGATCTCCTTCTACTTCCTTTCCCATCGTGCGACGACCGCTTGCCCGAAGGCCACGAGAACCTCACCTCCCTCCCCTCTCCAGAGATCCCCGAGGAGCTATTCGCTGCCCTCGAGCTCTTCTGCCAGTCGCTCGATCAGGTCCTCAGAGACCACCTCCCCGACTGCATCATCTTCGACGGCTTCTTACCGTGGACGGCCGACGTCGCTCTCGGGCTCCACATACCATGCCTCGTCTTCCACACCATGGGCTTCTTCCCGCTCAGCGTCTCCGATAGTCTGCGCCGCCACGCAACTGAAGGTGTCGGCCGCGACGACGGGAACGTGCTCGTGCCCGGCCTCCCGCATCGAGTGGAGATGAAGGTATCGCAGCTCCCTGACTCGGTCCGGACCAAGAACAAGTTCAGTGAATTCATGGACCGAATGGTGGAATCTGAGCTCAAGAGCTGCGGGGCGGTGGTGAACAGCTTCTACGAGATGGAGCCGGATTACGCCAACCACTACCGCGACGTGATGGGGACGAAGGCGTGGCACGTCGGGCCGGTGTCGCTCTGCAACCGGGACAGCGTCGACATGGCCGGGAGAGGAGTATCGCCTTCCTCGTCGACCATCCATGGAAGCATCGTGGCTTGGTTGGACTCGAAGCCGCCCGACTCAGTTCTGTACGTGTGTTTCGGGAGCTTGTGCCGATTGACTGCGGCCCAACTGCACGAGATTGCTGTGGGCTTGGAGGATTCGAACCATCCGTTCATCTGGGTGGTGAGAGACGACGGTCCCGATCCCGAAGGGTCCGAGGGGAGGGTCAGGGAGGAGGGGAGGGGGTTGACCGTGAGAGGTTGGGCGCCGCAGATGCTGATACTGAACCACCGGTCGGTCGGAGGGTTCGTGACGCACTGCGGGTGGAACTCGGTGATGGAGGGGGTGAGCGCCGGCGTGCCGATGATTACGTGGCCGCTGTTTGCGGATCAGTTCTACAACGAGAGGCTGGTGGTGGATGTGTTGCGGATCGGGGTGAGCGTGGGTGCGGAGACGTGGAGCATGAGCGAGGTGGAGAAGCCGGTGGTGATGGGGGCGGAGGTGGGGAGGGCGGTGGCCCGTGTGATGGATGGAGGGGAGGAGGCTGATGGGGTGAGGCGGAGGGCGGGTGAGCTCAGGGAGAAGGCGAGGAGGGCGGTGGAGGAGGGCGGGTCGTCGCACGCCGATGTGAGCCGGCTGATCGGAGAGATCGTGGCAAGCAGAAGTGGTGGTGGGAAAGCCGCCTTGCTTGGGCGTGAATCCTGACCGTTGATGTCATGTCCACGGGATTATGTAATTTGATAAAAACAGCAACTTTGCTGCCTTCACGTTTCGATCTCCAGACCTCACCTTTGCTATATACCTTGTCCTCTGACGTGGTCCAGTAAAATGGGTTGATGTGTGACACGTAGATACAAACGGCGGATGCTAGGCCCGCTAGGTCATCCGGAGAAATCGAGTCCTTACTGCACTTCAGTTATGAGATGCAGCCACCGCCGATCGGTGCATCGCATCCCAGCTCAACAGCAGCCACCGCCGATCGGTGCATCGCATCCCAACTCAACAGTAGCCACCACCGGTGAGAAGGTGGGGTCTGGCGGCGACGAGCAGATTCTAGGTTTGGTAGTATTACAAAAAATTTAAAATACAATGATGGGTATTTTCATCCATAGGTTTCTGTGTTTTTTAGCTTAACCGATCTTTTTGTTAAGGACGGCTCACTAATTCCACCCCTCCTCCCCACCCAAAAAAATAAAAAAATAAAAATAAAAGGTATATTTTTATTATTTAAACATGATAAAAGATAATGGAGGAATCTGTTGTAAGTGCATATGTTTCATGAGGGATCTGATGTACATGGAGATATTTCGTCGTCTTTTAGGTGAATCCAAATCTTTTGCCCCCTTTCTCTGCCCTATCTTCTGCACCACACATCACAGTAGTCTATTACACCCATCCCCGACTGGTGCATCACACGCATCCCCAACTGACAGGCAAAGGGACAATAGCGATCAAGTGTCAAGCGGGAGCCAATGTCATTGGGCCAATAACAAGTGTTCATTTGCCTACTGATTGGGGACGAGTGCGATCCACGGGTCGAAATGTGTGCAACAAACGGTTGTGATGCATGGTGCAGCTGATGGGGCATAGAAAATGGACAGACAATTTGGATTCCCTTTACATTAATCATATCCTAAGTCAAAGACCTACCACTACCTAGTACCTACCCCCCTCAAAAAAAAAAAAAAAAACACCCGTGTAACCTCAACTTTAGAGATGGATGAAAGCCAAAATTGAATCACAACAGTCCATTACTCTCAACCACGAACGATGAATCGATCTCACCCAGCTCCGACAGGTATGCAAACGAATGGATATGGCTTTCACCTAATCCCTTTGTCCATTCCAAGTTAAGAGAGAAAAAAAAAGAGTCCACATTGGCCGGCGGAAAAAAAAACGAAAGACAAGAAATATTTTTCTTTCTTGGGTAATTACCCACACTATAACAATGGGAACCCCACTCTGTCCATGAGAGAATCAGGAGAACGATTTTGTTCCAACCTCCTTAAAGAAGTTGGCTCTCTCTCATTAGTCCAATTCAAGGGCTTTTGATTATTTCACCATGATAAATAATATGAAATGTCATACATACCCTTGGAATGGACCATTAAGGAGGTCGGAAAAAAAATCGTTCTCGAGAATCATGGTACTCAACCAACCTATTTGCTTAGAGAAATGCTATCAAGTCCGAGGGTTTTTTCAATTACGCTCAGCCTAATTGACGTGGTAGCTTACGAGTGGTGGTTGAATCTTACTAGTAACATTTAAATCTCTAACACCACCAATCGTACTCTTTCACATCAATCGGGCTGAGCAGAATCGAGAAAACCTTCGGGCTGAATGACATTTCTCATTTGCTTATAGCATCATTGTTTCTAACATTTTAGCTTCCTCCCATAAGCTTTAGCAACATAGTATAGAGGCAAGGGAATGCGCCCCCGTTATTGAGGCTTTCACATCTTCATTTTGAAGCATAAAACCTCCTATAAGATTTGGTATAAAACTTTAATTGTATTCATCATCAAGAAGGGTATAAATAGAGTACATACATAACATAAAAGGGTATAGATGCAATGATTCTAAAAGTACGGTGATATAAGATCATAAGAGAACATACATAACAATAAGATGGTACCGAATGGAAAAATTTTGGTGCCATACCGAACCCATTTCCACCATCCATCTCATTTTCTATGCATCAGAGTGGTGGAAGAATTATTCTAGGGGCCATGGGATCGATGAACCCTAGGTGGATGCCTGAGATTCACCATAGGACCATCGGATTGTCCCTATGAATTTCGGTACGGACCGAAGTGGGTACCATATAATTTTCCAAATTTTGAAATTGACGTTAAAATTTCACCTAACAAGGTTTTCGTAGGCCTTAGCATGCGAGTCCAAGGTTTTTTTTTTTCTTAAAAAGTTTGGTTTTTAGTTACCAACGGCCTCTTGGCTTTGTGGTACTTCCTTTCTCCCATATTGGAGAGGTTCCTTGTTCAACTCTTGGTATGGACACCATAGAGCGAACTTTTACTCAAGGTCGTTATGCTTTGTTTGCGCGTGCGAATCCTGGCTGTTGATGTCATGTTCACGGGATTATGAAAATAATAAATAGCATTTGCTGACTGTCTCCCTCCGTTTCGATCTTTGGATCTTATTGACTTATTGCTCTAGCATCCAGTCCTCTGACTGCCTAGCCAGCCCAGCAAAAAAAAAATGAAGTTAGAAATAGCAAGAGCAGGAATGACATTAAGGTTTTGGTGATTAGTATGTAGAGATAAAAGACTGATGTACAGTTTATATGAACAGTGCCGGTGCCCAATGTCCATATCCTCAGGACGAGTTCATACCAACAATCTCCCAAGAGAAAAAGGTTTGTTGACTGGATGTACAACCGGTAGCAAGACTGACCAATAATAACCCCCCATATGTTCACAATTCATCAAGGCTGTTGTCCATATTTTAAATTTGGATCCAAATGTGTACACGTGGCCTCTTCTCCCATTGAATAGTAGTATAGGATACATGATCTCCACTTCCACTATCATAAAAAGAACTAGTTGTTTGGCCTGGTCTCAGCCCGGGTTTAATAAATGAGAGAGAGAGAATCAAGTTACAAAGATTAAGAAGGAAGGACTTTGGCCTCAACAATTGGTGAGGATGACCATCTTACTCTAGACAACACCCTCATCAAATTTCATCAAGTTCTAAATCTTCTACGATGATCAAAGTGAGCGCAACTCACTTTCTTCTCCCGCTGCTCGCAGCTCACTGTAACATTCCTCTCTCTCTCTCTCTCTCTTTATATATATATATATATATATATATATATATATATATATATATATATATATATATATATATATATATATATATAGAGAGAGAGAGAGAGAGAGAGAGAGAGAGAGAGAGAGAGAGAGAGAGAGAGAGAGAATACGGGGTATGAGCTGTCAACCTAATTTAAAATTAGGCTGCCAACCCCCAGCCGTCCAATTAAAATGATCAACCGTCTGCTTAAACCAGCCAATCTCAAACAGACCAAAGCACATTGTCGCCCCCTCCATCTCCAACCCCATCTCCGACCACTCTCATTAACTCCGGCAGGGCCCTCTGACAGGCCACCCGGCCAGTGAGAGCCCAGATCGACCTCATCAACTCTAGCAAGTCCCTCCGGCATGCCACCTGGCCGATCGCAGCCCTTCCCCCTCCGGCTGACCACCAGCACCATCTGATCTCCTCCTTCACCTCCGGCATCTCACCGCCGATGGAGTCTGAAGGAGGATATCAGAGCAGGTGGGAAGTCTGTCAGAGGGGGTTGAGTGCAGCGAAGGAAAGTGCGATTCACCCGTTAGGGCGCCCTGACGGAGGAGAAAGGGGATCGGGGGAGTGCGATTCATCGGCGGGGGCTTGACGGTGCTAGAGTGGGAGTGCGATTCACCAGAGGGGGCTTGATAGCGCCGAAGTGGGAGTGCGATTCACAGGCGGGGGCTTGACGGTGCCGGAGGGGGAGTGCGATCCACCGGCGGGGGCTTGACGGTGCCGGAGTGGGAGTGCGATTCACTAATGAGGGCTTGACGGTGCCGGAGGGGGACCGAGACGAATGCGATTCACTGGTCGGGGTGCTGTGATTGCACTGAAGGGGGCCTGGGTGGTCGGGCATCGAGAGAGAGAGACAAAGAGAGAGAGCGATGAGTGTACATTAGTACAATGCAGTTGTTAATAGCTAGCCACATCCGATGGCTACAAATGCCACTTTTTCATCAAACGGTTGATTAAATACCCACGTGTCCGGCTGCTTAAATCTCTAAATAAGCTGACAGCTTATATCTCGTTTTCTCTCTCTCTCTCTCTCTCTCTCTCTCTCTCTCTCTCTATATATATATATATATATATATATATATATATATATATATATATATATATATATATATATATATATATATATATATATATATATATATATATATATATATATATATATATATATATATATATGGGGACGGTGAGCCTGCACCCGAGGTGCAGCAAGAACGCTGCACCTCAAGCATTGTTTACCTACCTAGAAGTTTTGGAATTTGATGAAATTTTGTGAGGATGTTGTCTAGGGTAAGATGATCATCCTCACAAATTTTTATCAAATTCCAAAACTTCTAGGGGGTCAAATGGTCGAAGCAAAATCTGCAGATTTTAACGGTGATTGCGGACGGCTGATTTTGCTTCGACCATTTGGCCCCCCTAGGAGTTTTGGAATTTGATGAAAATTTGTGAGGATGATCATGTTACCCTAGGCAACACCCTTACCAAATTTCATCAAATTCCAAATCTTCTAGGTAGGTAAACAATGCTTAAGGTGCAACGTTCTTGCTGTACCTCGGGTGCAGGCTATATATATATATATATATATATATATATATATAGAGAGAGAGAGAGAGAGAGAGAGAAATGCTTGAATGCGGCATGCGGTAAGTGCAACACCTACCGCATGTCGTCTGATGCACTGCTGCGTGCATGCGATGCACGCAACGCGTGCATCAGACGGCTGCGGTGCTGTGCCGCACGTACCGCATGCCGCAGCATAGCATGCCCCTATATATATATATATATATATATATATATATATATAGGGGGAGAGAGAGAGAGAGAGAGAGAGAGAGAGAGAGAGAGAGAGAATATGGGGTATGAGCTAACATCCTAATTTGAAATTAGGTTGTCAGTTCATAGACGTCCGATTCCAGCAATCCAACCGTTGGTTTTAAAAAAAAATCACAGCTGTAATACACACAGCTGAACCGATCTCTTTCTCTCTCTCTTCTCTCTCTCTCTCTCTTCCTCGACCTCGAGCGGCAATTGACACACAGTCGACCACGGGAGCCGTGTTGGAAATAAATCCCTAGCAGAGGCCCGCAACGGAAGCAAAGAGAAGGTCCGAAAACCATGAGCGGTGTGCGTTATATATCAAAATTTTTATTAAAACGATCTACACGTGCGTGTATGAATCTAGCATGGCAACTACGCAAACCCCTAATGTCGATCTAACGTGAAAAAACAATCTAGCATATATGCATGTTCTATCTATGTTAGATTTACATGTTAGAGATCATACCTGCGTGCGGATTCTTTCACTGCGATAAATTTCTTCTTTGTCGATAGAGACGGGCTTGGATCTGCTTGATATAGCTTCGGTGTGACAGCCATAACTTTCTGTTCCGAACTCCGATTGGGCTGAAATTTGGACTGCAGGTAGCCAACTTCGTGATGCAACTTTTGCAATAAGTGTAACCCCGTTTGGACTTCTGTAGCTCCCGAAGTCACAAAAACAACATTGATTTTCTGTGCAGATTCTGGACAGCAAAAGCTTGCGGGAGATGCCTTCTAGTTCACCCGATCTCACATGATGCACGGCACCTCGTCGATGGATCTCTGAGTGCCTCCATCCCACGAGCCTTCTCCTTCTATGAAACACCACGCGAGGAAGACGAGTCGCCATCTAATGGCGCAAGCGAGGGAGAGAGAGACGAGAGAGGAGATGAGAAGAGAGGAGAGGGGGCGGCTAGGGTTTCCCCATGGCATGGCCGGCCCCTAGGGCTTGCATGGCCGACCCCCCTCTCTCCTTTTTCTATATATAGGGCCGGCCTATCCATATGGATAAGGATAGTACAGATAAGTTTGACTGATTCAAACCTCTCCCTATATATCTCTTCTTTTATCTCTATCTTTTCCTTGGTTTTGAAAACGGTCAAAACCAGTCCATTTTCTATGCCTCATCACCGGCCCATTCATTGGAGGCAACAATCTCCTGAAACCAATGGGGATGGCCTTGACCAGTCTCCCAACACTTAGGGCCGGTCCCCCTAGTGCATAGTGGCGCATGGTATGACCAAAACGCCCTTATATCACTAGTTGACCGTTCCTCATGTACGAGAGTTTGCAAGGCACACATAACTGAAGTGCACCAGTAATTTCACTATTCTCTGAGATTCCCATAGGGTGCCTCTAGTGAAGTCAACTAGTCAACCCGCAACATGTCCTGGTGTATCGCACCCATATGGCAAAGTCCACTTATGGCAAGGAATTGCTACATGCGTCTCTGCGCTAACCTAGGGTTTCCCCTTAGTGCACACACGTAACTACGCATCTACCGTGCACTAGTGCGAAGCACTCACGGAGCGTAGGCTTGGACTTTTCACTTCCTCTAACTATGTTCTATGTTTCAAGGAGATGGTATAAGAACCGTACATAATGTCGATAAGGTGGAACCTTCAGGGACCAGGGTTCATGGCTTTCAACTTAGACTCGATTGACACACTACCCGAGTGTACCATCGATCCTCTGAGTCCAAGTTAACCTGCGTAGTCACCCAGAGTGCGACTCAGGCTGCACTCCAATTCCCCCGGATTTACTATGTTCTCCCCCTCACACCCCTAATCTCCGCTTAGTATGGTAAACTCGTTGTCCCTCCATCTGGTGCCATGATACAACTCGAGCGGTGGAGAATACCGTCAGACTTGAGTGCTCATATGACTTGGTTCCTTCCAGGTTGACCACATATATCGTACCTCCGATTACTCTTTCGAGCAACCGGATCCGTCACCAGTCCAACTGATGACCAGCTGGCCAGGGTTTAATACGACATAGATCAGACCAAGGAACACAACTCCCGTTAGGGGTGCGGATAGCCTGCAGGAGTGACACGCTAATGCAACGCCAACCGGGTAACCCAATACACCATGGTTTTGGATCACTGCATCCGGATCCTCACACATTGGTGCGCCAAAGCACCACACAACTGGTTAGTCCACCAGACATGGTTCCTCAGGGTTTAGGACCATTTTACCCTAAGTAGAAACTGTTGGAAATAAATCCCTGGTAGAGGCCCGCAGCAGAAGAAAAGTGAAGGTCCGAGGACCATAGGCGGTGTGCGTTACATATCAAAATTTTTATCGAAACGATCTACATATGCGTGTATGAATCTAGCATCGAAACTACGCGAACCCCTAACGACGATCTAACGCGAAAGAATAATCTAGCATGCATGCATGTTATATCTAAGTTAGATCTAGTTGTTAGAGATCATACCTGCGTGCAGACTCTTTCACTGCGATAAATTTCTTCTTTGTCGATGGAGACGGGCTCGGATCTGCTTGACATAGCTTTGGTGCGACAACTATAACGTTTTACTCCAAACTCCGATTGGTCTGAAATTTGGACTGTAGGTAGCCAACTTCGAGACGCAACGTTTGCAACAAGTTTCATCTCGTTTGGACTTTGGTAGATCCCAGAATCGCAGAAACAATGTTGATTTTCTGTGCAGATTCTGGACAGTAAAAGGTTGTGGGAGATGCCTTCTAGTTCACCCGATCTCACATGATGCACGGCACCTCATCGATGGATCTCTGAGTGCCTCCATACGACGAGCCTTCTCCTTCTACGAAACACCACGCGAGGAAGATGAGTCGCCATCCAATGGCGCAAGCGAGGGAGAGAGAGACGAGAGAGGAATGCGAAGAGAGGAGAAGGGGCGGCTAGGGTTTCCTCATGGCTTGGGCCGGCCCTAGGGCTTGTATGGCCTCATTAATTTCGTCCCCCCCTCTCTCCCTATTCCTTATATAGGGCCGGCCTATCCATATGGATAGGGATGGTATGGATAAGATTGACTGATTCAAACCTTTTCCCTATATATCTCTTCTTTATCTCTATCTTTTCCTTGCTTTTTGAAAACGGTCAAAACCAGCCTGTTTTCTGCGCCTCATGACCGGCCCTTTCATCGGAGGCAACAACCTCCTGAAACTAATAGGGCCGGCCTTGACCAGTTTCTCAATACTTAGGGCCGGCCCCCCTAGTACATAGTGACGCATGGTATGACCAAAACGCCCTTATGTCACTAGTTGGCCTTTCCTCGTGTACGAGACTTTGCAAGGCACACATAAGTGAAGTGCACCAGTGATTTCACTATTCTCTGAGGTTCCCATAGGGTGCCCCTAGTGAATTCAACTAGTCAACTCGCAACATGTCCCGGTGCATCGCACCCATGTGGCAAAGTCCACTTATGGCAAGGAATTGCTACATGCGTCTCTGCACTAACCTAGGGTTTTCCCTTAGTGCACACACGTAGCTACGCATCTACCATGCACTAGTGCGAAGCACTCACGGAGCGTAGGCTTGGACTTCTCGCTTTCTCTAACTACGTTTTGTGTTTCGACGAGATGGTATAAGAACCGTACATAATGTCGATAAGGTGGAACCTTCAGGGACCAGGGTTCATGGCTTCCAACTTAGACTCGATCGACACACTACCCGAGTGTACCATCGATCCTCTGAGTCCAAGTTAATTTGCGTAGCCACCCAGAGTGCGACGCAGGCTGCACTCCAATTCCCCCGGACTTACTATGTTCTCCCTCATACCCCTGCTCTCCGCTTAGTATGGTAAACTCGCTGTCCCTCCACTTGGTGCCATGACGTAACTCGAGCGGTGGAGAATACCGTCAGACTCGAGTGCTCATATGACTCGGTTCCTTCCAGGTTGACCACATACATCGTATCTCCGATTACCCTTTCGAGCAACCGGATCCGTCACCAGTCCAACTGATGACCACCTGGCCAGGGTTTAATACGACATAGGTCAGACCAAGGAACGCACCTCCCGTTAGGGGTGTGGATAGCCTGCAGGAGTGACATGCTAATGCAACGCCAGCCGGGTAACCCAGTACACCGTGGTTTTGGATCACTGCATCCGGATCCTCACACATTGGTGCGCCAAAGCACCACACAACTGGTTAGTCCACCAGACATGGTTCCTCAGGGTTTAGGACCGTTTTACCCTAAGCAGAAACACGGTTTAGTGCACCGGTGTCTGCTCACCTATCTGTGCACCGTGTTGGTTCCGTTCGGCCACAGACACTGTGCCTGGTAATCACTGTGGTGGAGACACCCACGCTCTGTCATCCCAACAGCTTAACCTGATAGGGCGACCAACCCTAATCAGAGCTGCGAACGTATTTAGGTTACATGGGACCAGTCCCTTGAGTCTCCCACTTAAGAGGATTACCATGTAGCCATGGCTCTCTGTTCTGTAATCAGAACACGTACTAAGGTACGTACCAATATGCATTCCTATGCTATCAACCATACATAGCTAAACTATAGGTTTTTACGAGCTATAGACCTCACCAATTCTAACAGAAACACGGTTTAGAGCACCGGTGTCTGCTCACCAATCTGTGTACCGTGTTGGTTCCGTTCGGCCACAGACACTAGGCCTAGTAATGACCGTAGTGGAGACACTCACGCTTTGTCATCTCAATAGCTTATCCTGATAGGGCGACCAACCTTAATCAGAGCTGCGAACGTATTTAGGTTACATGGGATCAGTCCCTTGAGTCTCCCACTCAAGAGGATTATCATGTAGCCATGGCTCTCTGTTCTGTGGTCAGAACATGTACTAAGATACGTATCGGGATGCAATCTTATACTATCAACCATACATAGCTAAACTATAGGTTTTTATGAGCTGTAGACCTCACCAATTCTAACAAGGCACCCTCACCCTCAGTTCCGGTAGCCCCCTTTTCCTCCGATCGGTGAATCGCACTCGCCCTCAGCTCCGGCAGCCCTCTTTCCCTCCGGCCGGTGAATCACCCTCACCCTCAGCTCCGGCAGTCCCTTCCCTTCCCCCTCCGACAGCCCCCTTCCCCTAGCACCCCGATCTCTCCCCCTCCGGCCCAGATCGCAGCCCTGACTTTTTCCTCCGGCACCGATTGGCACCCCGATCTTCCCCTCCGGCGCCGATTGGCGCCGGAGGGGAAGGTCGGGGCTGCGATCGGGGGTGGATGGGGAGAGATCGGGGTTCTAGGGGAAGGGGCTGCCGGAGGTGGAAGGGAAAGGGCTACCGGAGGTAGAGGGGAAGAGGTTGCCGGAGGTGGATCGTATGGATTGGGGCAGGGGGCTGCCGGAGGGGAGCACTGCCGGAGGTGGAAGGGAAGAGGCTGCCTCCGGTGGATCGCCGGGGTTGGGGCAGGGGGCTACCGGAGGGGATCGCGATCCACCAGAGTACGACTCATCGGCAAGGGGAATAGAGGTTAGCGATGAGCGTGATCCGCCAGCGAGAGGGATGGAAGTCGGGGATGAGGCTGGAGATGGGAGAGAGATGCGATCTCAAGGGGGGTTGATCTTAAATGAGATCTGGACCCTTCACTCTACAGGAATCAAACGGCTATGAACTGACAGCTTAATTTCAAATTAGGCTGTCAGCTCATACCCCGTATTCTCTCTCTCTCTCTCTCTCTCTCTCTCTCTATAAGGGAGCGTGACTTTGTATATATATATATATATAAGGGAGCGTGAGTTTGTATGCCCATGCATTGAATGCTTCAATGTATGCTCCTCTATTAACGTACATAGAGGTTTCCAAATTTACTAATTTTTTATGGAGGTGATATATATGTTGAGATGATCATCCTCACATAAAATCAGCAAGTTCTGAAACCTCTAAGCATTTCAAATATGCTCATCAAATTAATGGTTGAAATAGATGGCTGATAAAGCTTCTAACATTTTGATGGACCTAGATGTTTCAGAATTTGTTGATTTTTGGTGGATATGCTATCCATAGCAAGATGATCACCCTCATCAAAAACCAACAAATTCTGAAGCCTCTAGGTGTATCATATTTATAAAAGTTGTATCGTTTATCCATTTCAACCGTTAATTTGATGAGCTTATTTGAAATGATTAGAGGTTTCAGAACTTGCAGATTTTTTGTGAGGATGATATCATTTTATTAGATGTAGTGTTAGTATTACTATTAGTCCTACCTCAGTTTTGGTATTATAATGGTGTGCGTTCTCTCCTTATATAAGGTGAGATAGTCTTATGTAATGTTTAATGTGAGATAATACAAGGAGTTTTCTCTCCAAACCCTAGTCTCCCTCTCTCTTCGTAACATGGTATCAGAGCCAGCCTAGGGTTTCAGAGACACTATCTTTGGCCTCGGCCTCCCCGGTCACCACGTGCGACCTCGTAGAGGCTAGGTATAGTAATTATTTTTTCTTCTCCTCATCCTATGGCCCTTCCTCCTTGTGCTTGGCATCGTTCTGCACTTAGCCCCGTTTTATCTAATCTAGCCGTCTGACCTAATCCCCTACACCTCTACTTTTGGCCCGTTTGGCGATCCGACCCTGCACTGTTCCTGTGCTGTCAGGCCCTGCCACTCCGACTCGCTGTCTCTGCATCATCTATCATACGGCCCTGCGCCCGATCTCGGACCTGCGCTTGCTGTTCGCCGTTCTCTTTGGCTCCTCCCTCGCTACGGTCCTGTGCCATGCGCCGCGCCCGTCGGCCCTGCGTGCAAGCCACAGCTCCTTATCCTAGCTCGGTCCTGCGTTTGATCTTGGACCAGCCCTGCGCACTGTGTCATACCAGCAATCCGCCATCCGCCATGCACTCGTCGGGCTCATCCCTCTGCGCCCGCCGATATCGCCACCCCAGCACCCTGCGCCCACCGTCCTTGCCCTTGCGCACTGTCCGCCCGACCACCACCTACTCGTCTATGCTCCAGATCTAGCCACTCGAATCTGCCTCCACTCGTGCCGGATCTGCCACTCGCCATCTCCAATTCCGACTCCAACTCTCTCTCTCTCTCTCTCTCTCTCTCTCTCTCTCTCTCTCTCTCTCTCTCTCTCTCGTCTCCGACTCTCTTTCTCATCTCCGACTCTCACTTGTGCCAGATCTGCCCCTTCCATTCGGATTTCTCTCTTTCGTCTCTGACTCTCTCTCTCTCTCTCTCTCTCTCTCATCTTCGACTCTCTCTTATCTCTGACTCTCTCTCATCTCTGAGTTTTTATTTTATTAAATATTTATTTATCTTTCCTTTTTGAAACGAGCCGATCGAGCGGCACATAGTTGACACCTACTTGTGTCTCTGTGGTGTCCCTTCCATGTTATATCCCTTCTGTAGGTGTTTCTTTTTTTTATGTATATCCTTGTGGGTCCTTGCAGTGTCCTCTCTCCGTTTTTCCCTGTGCATAACCATGTGATACCTTGCTGAGTGTGTCCCTGCATGTCACTTTACCTGTGGGTCATGTTCTCTACCTCTGCTGTTTGCCACCTATTTGATAGGTTGTCTCCTGCACCTCGTTGAATGCGTCTTCTGCACTGATCAATCACACGTCACCAAAATCTATCGATCTCTTCTCCATCTCTAACCTAGATTTGTAGCCTGTACTAGTGCCTTAGTCGCCTCTTCTCCAATGCTCACCTCGGTAGCGGCGCACGATTTTAAAACGCGTGTTCTATGTTTGGGAGGAAAAATTATATAAGTAGCTCATGATCTCCTTCCCTTTAGGCAATATGGGGCTAACTCGTGGCCTTGTACACCTCACCTCATCAATCTTGGTATTCCAGTCTCAGGAGTCTTGGCTCTTGGCCTATTGGATCTTGGTCGTCACAATCCATCCCCCTTAGGGCTACACGTCCTCGTGTAGGGTTAGACCCCACCATCCCGAGGAGAACCGGCTTTGATACTATTCTGTAACATCCGCCCCAAACACACAAGATATTGTCCACTTTGCCCGTGCCCGCACGAGAACTTCTTAGGGGGTCATCCATCCTGGTACTACTCTCGCCCGAGCACGCTTAACTATGGAGTTCTTACAAAATCCGTAGCCGCTCACGATTTTTAAAACGCATCTTCTATGTTTGGGAGGTGTAATTATATAAGTAGCTCAGGATCTTCTTCTCTCTAGACGATGTGGGGCTAACTCATGGCCTTGCACACCTCACCTCATCTTACCTCATCCATCTTGGCATCACAGCCTCAGGAGTCTTGGCTCTTGGCTATTGACTTATTAGATCTTGGTCGTCACAATCCACCCCCTTAGGGCTACAAGTCATCGTGTAGGGTTAGACACCCCTATCCCGAGGAGAATCGGCTTGATACCATTTTGTAACATCCACCCCAAACGCACAAGATATTATCCGCTTTGCCTGTGCCCGCACGAAGACTTCCCAGGGTGGTCACCCATCCTAGTACTGCTCTCGCCCGAGTATGCTTAACTACGGAGTTCTTAAGAAATACATAGCAATGCACGGTTTTAAAATGCGTCTTCTATATTTGGGAGGGAAAATTATATAAGTAGCTCAGATATTACAAAATGGTATCAGAGCCGGTTCTCCTCGGGATGGGGGGGTCTAACCCTACACGAGGACGTGTATCCCTAAGGGGGGTGGATTGTGACGACCTAGATCCAATAGCCAAGAGCGAAGACTCCTGAGGCTGGAATGCCAAGATGGATGAGATGAGGTGATGTGTACAAGGCCATGAGTTAGCCTATATCGCTTGGAGAGAAGGAGATCATGAGCTACTTATATAATTTCCCATCTCAAACATAGAAGATGTGTTTTAAAACCGTGCGCCGCTACGGATTTTGTAAGAAATCTGTAGTTAAGCGTGCTTGGGCAAGAGCAGTACTAGGATGGGTAACCTCCCTGGAAAGTTCTCGTGCGGGCACGGATAATATCTTGTGTGTTTGGGGCGGATGTTGTAAAATGGTATAAGAGCTGGTTGTCCTCGCAATAGGGGGTCTAACCCTACACGAGGATGTGTAGCTCTAAGGGGGGTGGATTATAACGACCAAGATCTAATAGGCCAATAGCCAAGAGCCAAGACTCCTGAGGCTGTGATGCCAAGATGGATGAAGTGAGGTGAAGTGAGGTGAGGTGTATAAGGCCATGAGTTAGCCCCAATATCGCCTGGAGAGAAGAAGATCCTGAGCTACTAATATAATTTTCCTTCCCAAACATAGAAGACACGTTTTAAAACCGTGCGTCGCTACGGATATTGTAAGAACTCCATAGTTTAGCGTGTTCGAGCGAGAGCAGCGCTAGGATAGGTGACTACCCTGGGAAGTCTTCGTGCGGGCACGGGCAAAGCGGACAATATCTTGTGTGTTTAGGGCAGATGTTACAAAATTTTGCGAAATCTGCCCCAAACACAAAAGATAGTGTCGGCTTTGCCCATGCCCGCATGAGAACTTCCCAGGGAGGTCACCCATCCTCGTACTGCTCTTGCCCGAGCACGCTTAATTATGGATTTCTTACGAAATCCATAGCGGCGTACGGTTTTAAAACGCGTCTACTATTTTTGAGGGGGGAAATTATATAAGTAGCTCATGATCTCCTTCTCTCCAAGCGATGTGAGGCTAACTCATGGCCTTGTACACATCACCTCACCTCACGTCATCCATCTTGGCATTCCAGCCTTAGGAGTCTTGGTTCTTGGCTATTGGATCTTGGTCATCACAACCTTCCTTAGGGTTACACATCCTCGTGTAGGGTTAACCCCCCCCCCCCCCCTCCCGAGGAGAACCGGCTCTGATACCATTTTGTCAGGACCCAGTCCTCGGTCTTTCTAGGAACAGAATAGAAGTTCAGAAGAATGGATTGCGAGAGGGTATAAAATTTTGATTACATCTTAACATCAGAGAGCACTTCAAAAAGTAAGCAGCGGAATAAAATTTCTGAAATAAAGTGGTCCACTAATAAAACTTGATACCAAAAAGTTTATTACAATCTGGAAATAACATTGCAAGTTAGAGGACAATTGGTTCCAAACGAAACCAAGAAAACGAACATACTACTGCAGCAAAAGACCTAATGCACTGGCTGGGAAGGCACCACAGCTACTAAGAATTCCCACCTGCACCCAAATAGAGGGTGTCAATAGGAATGATCAATGCCCTCAAATAATACAACACTATAAAACATGAATTTTAAATTTCTAAATAAAGTACAGTTAAAGTCAACTCCCTAAAGGCATTAAGGTACAAAAGTTAATATGGACTATTCTAAGCAAGAAAACTAATCCCTACAACCATTTAATTATTTCGTGGAAGAACAAAAAATTATTAATTACAGTTGACCCAATTGGGCAACCCAATCATGGACTGTCAGTTTTTGTCCCAGAAGACCGCCGACTGACAACGCATTACTATAGAGGTGATTTTCACACCGGTTCACCCAAACCCTCCCTAGTCCTACCCCAGCCCAGGCAACCACTTTTCCTAGTTGGGCAACTGAGATTTTTTCGGGCACCGGACCCATCATATTTACTGAAATATTCGGCGCCACTAAGTGGCCTAGGAAGTTGGTACTGTTAGGATTGATGTGTTCTAAGCTTGTAAAACTTTAAGTTTTGGTCTAATAAAGATTGATAGTTATTATTATATGAGATACATAATGGTACATAACATAGTTATGTGTTCTTTTAATGAACAGAGAGCCATGGTTATATGGTAGTCCACTGAGTTGAAGACTGAGTGGATTAGTCCCATATAATCTAAATCAGTTCGCAGCTATGATCAGGTTGGTTGCCTCATCATGATAAGTGTTGGCGATGACAGTTCATGGGAAGTCTTCAACATGGTCATCACCAGGCACAGTGTCTGTGGCTGAACAGAATTAACACGGTGTACAGATCAGTGAGCAGACACTGGTACACTAAGCCGTGTTTCTGCTTAGGGTAAAACGGTCCTAAACCCTGAGGAACCATGTCTGATGGACTAACCAGTTGCGTGGTGCTTTGGCGCACCAATGTGTGAGGATCCATATACAGTGATCCAAAACCACAGTGTACTGGGTTACCCGGCTGGCGTTGCATTAGCGTGTCACTCCTGCAGGCCATCCACACCCCTGAAAGGAGGTGCGTTCCTTGGTATGACTTACACTGTACCAAACCCAGGCCTGGTGGTCACCAGTTTGACTGTTGATCGGGTTCGATTACTCGACGGGGTAATCAGAGGTACGATGTATAGGTCAACCTGGAAGGAACCAAGTCACATGATCATTCGAGTCTGACGGTAGTCTCCACCGCTCGAAGTGAATCATGGCATCAAGTGGAGGGACAGCGGGTTTACCACTACTAAGCGGAGAGCAGGGGTATGATGGAGAACATAGTAAGTCTGGGTGAATTGGAGTGCAGCCTGCATCGCACTCTGGGTGGCTACGCAGGTTAACTCGAGCTCAGAGGATCGATGGTACACTTGGGTAGTGTGTCGATCGAGCTTGAGTTGGAAGCCATGAACCCCGGTCCCTGATGGTTCCACCTTATCAACATTATGTACGGTTCTTGAACCATCTCCTCGGAACACCATAAGCATTAGGAGGAAGAAAGAAGTATACGCTCCGTGTGTGCTTAGCACTAGAGCATGGTAGATGCGTAACTACATACGAGTACTAAGGGTTATGCCCGAGACTAGTAGTGAGTCGCATGTAGTAATCCCTAGCCATAAGTGAACTTCGCTGCATAGGTGCGATGCACCGGGGTATGCTTCAAGTTGACGAGTTGACTTTGCTAGAGGCACCCTCTGGTGGCCTCAGTTAATAGTAGGTAACTAGTAGATAACACTTAAGTAATGGCCGCTAGGTATCGCACGCTAGAAATGGTCAAAATGAGGCATCAGGGCGTTTTGGTAAAAACCTCACTCCGCTGGACCTCACTGTTGGCCGACCCTAGCAGTGGGAGACCTTGCTAGGGTCGGCCCTATGTTGTAGGGATGAGAATCCCTCATCTATAGGGCCGGCCATATAGATAGGGATATGGCTAAGAATCGGTTAAGATCGAGCCCTAAAAAGTGGGAAAACGGATAAATACGTGGAGAGATAAAAAGGAGATAATGGAGAGATAATTATGGGAGGTTTTTATCCCCTTGGATTCTTATCCAAAGGGGAAGGCTGGCCCTATATAAAGGGCTATAGGGGGCCGACCCTAGTGTTGGAAAAATCGAACCCCCCCTCCCCTCTCATCTCTCTAGTTCTCTCCCGAATCCATCTCCTGTTTCCCGCTTGCAACTTCGTCTTCCTTTCGTGGAGTTCTGAAGAAGGAGAAGGGTCGTTCTTCGGAGGCACTCAGAGATCCAAGAGCGACGTTCCGTGCATCGTGTGAGATCGGGTGAACAAGAAGGCAATGTCTCCAATCGTACCATCGGTATCTTCGCGAACGATCTTCCGTCTCCATCGACAAAGAAGACAATTTTCGTGGTTAAAAGATCCGTACGAAAGGTATGTGTAATCTAACATGTAGATCTAGCGAGTATTATGATTTGCATGCATGATAGTTAATCATTACGCTAGATTGCCGTTAGGGTGTTCGATTCACATGCATACGCATGCACACATATGTAGATTAGTTTCGATGAAAGTTTAAATCGTGTAACGTGCACCATGAACGGTCTTTCGACCGCAAAATCGCTTCCGCTGCGAGCCTCGACCATGGATTAATTTCCAACAATTGGTATCAGAGCCGCATTAGTGGTGTGCGTTTCACGTTTTTTCATGAAACCAACATGTGTGCGCATGATGAATGCGTGAAATCATCGGGGTTCTTACGCTTAGATCATGCATATGTATAGATTGTGCTTGTTCTATTAATCATTCTTGCAGGGCGCCACTATAAAAAATCTAGATCTATGTTTTGTGCTTGCTACCGGTGGTCGGACCCCGAGTTAGCCATTGTCTGGATTTGCTCTCTTTGTTTGTGGATATGTAATTGAGCCGTAGATTGGGCGAGTGATGGGGGTTGACCATCCTCGGTTCCCATGGCCTTTTTTCTAGGTGTATTTTCTTTTCTTTTTAGGAAATTGTGTACGAGCGATCACTTGCTCGAAGCGTACTAGACTTTTTCGGTTACAGATCGAGAAGAAAGATGTGCCAAAGAAATCCACCATCGGGAGCGGAAGCGGAACCCTGGAGGATGAAGGCGATCCGACAAAGTGTTCGCGAGCGCGATGGAGGAGCCGGACCAAGGAACCTTGCGAAGAAAGCTAGAGGCCTCCGCTGCGCTAATTAAGTTCAGGGGTCGGACCCTGAACTTAATTCAGTTTTAATGGTTGCTTTCTTTATTAGTTCTTTATGTTTCATATCGAACCCCGATGAGATAATGTGATTATCAGTTTTCAGAGGGATGCCTTTTCCCTCCGGTCCAAGCGACTGTTTGAGGATAGGATCCCGCTAGATGACGCCTATTATTTAGTTGACTTTTGATGTTAGTGGGATCCCATCATATATGGTTATGCCACCATTAGGTCAGCACCCGACTAGTCGGGTGTGCCTATTTGGCCAGCATCGAAATCAAAGATGAGATGGAGATCCATTGAACATCAATTGTCAAATTTATAAGCGAGGCGCCATGACTAGTGGGAGTCCTTTCCAGTGAGTCTGACTCTAGGATTAGCTCCAGAGCATTAGCGTGATAACCAATTTTGCAAAGCATCGATATTCTCGGAATATGTAATGTGACCCTTGAATGGAGAAATCCGCTTGAGGCAGGGACTATGATATTCCGAGAATGATTAATGCTAGGCGAAGGGCTTGAACGCTAGTGGAAGCATGGTGTGACCAGGGTCTAGTATATAGGAGGTCGCTACCTTTGTATTTGCATAAATTCATACTCGCAAAATAACCCTCATATATTTATAAGGGATGTAATAGAGGACTCTTAGAGATCCTCTGGCCTCCACGGCTAATCACTTCGTACTCGGGTGGAAGGGCATAACTCAACAACCCCCTCGGGTGAGAGCTGTGTTTTTCTATGCCAAGCTACTTAGTGATCTCCTTCGGGATATGACAGTTACGGTGCCAAGTGTTCAGGCTTTACTCACCCTCGTGGGGGCCGTTAGAATTCCCGTGCCATAATTGCCTAAGCTCGTGGGTAAGCATCCTAAATACGCATGAGGTATTCGCTGCGAAGACAACGGTGACCACGTGGTACTGACCAAAAGATAACCATGGTCCATCAAAACCCGTAGTTGGCAGATTTGGATAGGGTCAAGGGAAAGACCCATGTAAGCGGAAGACCTGCACACTGCCCCCTCGAACAGGTGTAGCCTACTCCGAGATCTTACATATATGGTTAATTAATCCATATAGATGGCTTCGCTTGAGGGTAGCGTTGTCATATGGATATAATTAGCTTGTTTTAAAAATCCATAAAAAATAAGTTTTCATGCATTCTCATTATTCAGTCTTTTATTTTCAGATGACCAAGTTAGACCCCCTGTCCGCTATCCTAAATGACCACAAACTTACCGGTCCCAACTATGAGGATTGGAAGCGCAACCTGTACCTGGTCTTAAGGATAGGTAAACACATGACAGCCCTGAATGACCCTGAGCCGGATTTGCCAGGACCCGATGCCACAGAGGCACAGTTAAAGGCTTTTACTGACTGGAAGGAATCTAATGAAATATGTAAATGCTATATTATAGCATCCTTGCAAATAACTCTGCAGAAGCAAGTCGAGGAGATGCCCGACGCTTCTGACATGATGTTGTATCTGAAGGAGATGTTTGAAGATCACAATCGCGTTATGCGATACCTTACCATCAAGAAACTCGTCGGCACTAAGATGTCCAATGGGACGCTGGTTTGGGAACATATGATGAAAATGTTTGGGTTCCAGAACGAACTAGCTACTATGGACATTGTGCTAGAAGGTGAGGTGATGACAGACATCTTCCTCTCGTCACTGTCTGGAGCCTTTGAAGGCTTTGTCACCAACTTTAATTTAAACAAGTTGGCTATGACAAATGCAGAGCTTCTGGGAGCTCTCTAGGCTTCAAGCAGAAGGGCGAAGCACTTCACGTGCAACGTAGATCCTTCAAGAAGCCTGGTAAACCTCAAGGCAAGAAACATAAGAAGAAACCTAAGTCAGCGCCTGTGCAAGACTCTGCTGGGGCCTCTGGGTCTGGAGAATCAAAGAAACCGGGCATGAAGTGTTTCCGGTGTGGCCAGAAGGGTCATTGAAAGAAGGACTGCAAGAAACCTCAGAATACTGGCGAAGGTAATCTACAACTCTTAGTTGTTGAATCATTTCTTTCAAGTAATAGTTCTTTTGCTAGTTGGATTGTGGATTCAGGATCCACTAACCATGCCTGTAACTCTCTTCAGGGGTTTCGAGAAAGCAGAAGGTTGCTTGATGGAGAGGTGACCTTGAGCATGGGAACTGAGGCCGTGGCTGCTGCTGAAGCTATTGGAGATGTTACTCTTAGTTTTTCAAATAATAAGACTTTGACTCTTAGAGATGTCTTTTATATACCGTCCTTGAGACGTAACTTAATTTCTGTTTCTTCTTTAGTTAATGAAGGTTATTCAGTTTATTTTGATGCTTCTGGTGTGTCGTTTAAACTGAATGGAACTTTTATAATAAGAGAAATGGTTCAAAATCATCTCTATATTGTCAGTCCTAAATTTGAGAAAGATAACATAATAACTTCAGTATTTAATGTTAATTCATCTAAGCGTAAGAAACCTTTAGAAAATTTAACTCAATTGTGGCACTTACGGCTTGGGCATATTGCCTTAGACAGGATCCATAGGTTGGTAAAGGCCGGGCTTCTGGAAACAGATCCTACGGAGATCCTTCCCACCTGTGAATCCTGTCTGGAAGGCAAGATGACCAAGAGGGCCTTCAAAGGCAAAGGAGTGAGAGCTACTGATGTATTGGAGTTAATCCATTCAGATGTATGTGGACCCATGAGCGTCAAGGTGATAGGAGGCCATGAGTACTTCATCACTTTTACTGATGATTACTCAAGATATGGTTACATTTACCTTATGCATCGGAAGTCGGAATCCTTTGATATGTTCAAAGAGTTCAGGGCTGAAGTAGAAAAGCAGACAGGTAAATGTATAAAAACCCTTCGATCTGATCGAGGAGGTGAATACCTATCTGACGAGTTCCTTGGGTATTTGGTGGAGCTTGGGATAACATCCCAGTTAACTGCTCCAGGTACCCCACAACAGAATGGAGTCTCTGAGAGAAGGAATCGAACTTTGTTGGACATGGTTCGAAGCATGATGAGTTATGCCTGTTTACCAACGACCTTTTGGGGATATGTCCTTCAGACAGCAGCATATGTTCTGAACCATATTCCGTCTAAATCAGTGCCTCAGACCCCTAGAGAACTGTGGTCAAGGCAAAAGCCAACACTACAGCATTTCAGAATATGGGGATGTCCTGCACATGTGCGGGTAGACAAGAGGGAAAAGATGGAGCCAAAGTCCAAAGCATGTCTGTTTGTAGGATATCCCAAAGAGACTAAAGGTGGACTATTTTATGATCCTGAGAAAAAGAAGGTAATCGTTTCAACGAATGCTATTTTCCTAGAACATGATTATATTATGGACCACAAGCCTGCTAGTAAGGTAGTTCTGGATGAGCTACTGGGTACTAGATCAGAGAGCGCATCCGAAAGTATAGTGGGAGCTGACATTACAGACACTAATATACCAGAAACTGTAGAACCTATTCATCTTGTAACACAACCACCACCTCATCGCAGTGGGAGAAGCATCAGAGCTACTGACAGATACTATGGAGAAACCTTATTGGTTGATCCAGAGGGTCAGGAGGATGACCCACTGAGCTACGATGAGGCAGTGGGAGCTTCTGACAGCTCTGACTGGCAAAAAGCTATGGAGGCAGAAATTGCATCAATGTCCCATAACGCAGTCTTGACTCTTGTTACACCATCATCCAATATTAAACATATTGGGTGTAAGTGGGTGTATAAGAAGAAGAGAGGATCCGATGGTACAATCGAGACTTATAAAGCTAGATTAGTTGCCAAGGGTTGTACCCAGAGAGAAGGAATCGACTTTGATGAAACCTTCTCGCGGGTAGCTATGATAAAGTCTATTCGGATCCTCCTATCCATTGCAGCCCATTATACCTGGGAGATCTGGCAAATGAATGTCAAGACAGCATTCCTCAATAGAAATTTGGAAGAAGATATTTATATGATGCAGCCACCAGGTTTTGAGTCAGAAGGTCAGGAACATCTAGTTTGCAAGTTGCAGAAGTCCATTTATGGACTAAAGCAAGCATCTAGAAGTTGGAACATTCGTTTTGATCAGACAATCCAGTCATATGGATTTACTCAAAACGAGGATAAACCATGTGTATACAAGAGGAGTGATAAGACTACAATGGTATATTTGATACTTTACGTAGACGATATTCTACTCATTGGAAATGATGTTGGAACATTGTCAACGATAAAAGTCTGGTTGTCAACACAGTTCGATATGAAAGACCTAGGTGAAGCGAGTTATGTTTTGGGGATCAAGGTAACACGTGATCGCCAGAACATGATTCTCTCGCTATCACAGGCTGCATATATAGATAAGATTATGGCTAGGTTTGACATGCAAGACTCCAAGAAGGGTTTTGTGCCATTTAGACATGGCGTAAAACTGTCTAAGGATCAATGTCCTAAAACACCTGAGGAGAGAGCAGAAATGCAGAAGATACCTTATGCTTCGGCATTAGGTAGTCTAATGTATGCTATGCATTGTACAAGGCCAGATATCTATTTCGCAGTAGGCATGATGGGTCGGTTTCAGTCGAATCCGGGTCCAGATCACTGGACAGCTGTAAAGTGTATACTCAAGTACCTTCATAGAACAAGGGACTATGAGTTGGTTTACACTGCACAAGAACTGACGCCGATTGGATACACAGATTCTGACTTTATGTCAGATTTGGAATCCAGAAAGTCGACATCAGGATTTGTGTTTATGTTAGGAGGAGCAGCGGTTAGTTGGCAGAGTGTGAAGCAGAAATGTATCGCAGACTCTACCACAGAGGCTGAGTACGTTGCAGCGTGCGAGGCAGCCAAAGAGGCGGTATGGCTCAAGAAATTCCTTACGGATTTGGGATGCGTACCAGAGGCCCAGTTACCTATTGTGCTTTACTGCGACAATAGTGGGGCGGTAGCACAAGCAAAGGAGCCAAGACATCACCAAAAGGGGAAGCACATCGAGCGCAAGTTCCACTTGATACGGCAGTTTCAAAAGCAAGGGCGAGTAGCGGTGACACAGATTGCATCTACAGATAATATTGCTGATCCTTTCACAAAGGCAATACCTACCAAGGCATTCGAGCGACATGTGGACGCGATGGGAGTCAAAACCGTTTTGCTACGCTAGACCAAGTAGGAGATTGTTAGGATTGATGTGTTCTAAACTTGTAAAACTTTAAGTTTTGGTCTAATAAAGATTGATAGTTATTATTATATGAGATGCATAATGGTACATAACATAGTTATGTGTTCTTTTAATGAACAGAGAGCCATGGTTATATGGTAGTCCACTGAGTTGAAGACTGAGTGGATTGGTCCCATATAATCTAAATCAGTTCGCAGCTATAATCAGGTTGGTCGCCTCATTATGATAAGCTGTTGGCGATGACAGTTCATGGGAAGTCTTCACCATGGTCATCACCAGGCACAGTGTCTGTGGCTGAACGGAACTAACACGGTGTACAGATCAGTGAGCAGACACTGGTACACTAAGCCGTGTTTCTGCTTAGGGTAAAACGGTCCTAAACCCTGAGGAACCACGTCTGATGGACTAACCAGTTGCGTGGTGCTTTGGCGCACCAATGTGTGAGGATCCATATACAGTGATCCAAAACCACGGTGTACTGGGTTACCCGGCTGGCGTTGCATTAGCGTGTCACTCCTGCAGGCCATCCACACCCCTGAAGGGAGGTGCGTTCCTT
Source organism: Chamaelirium japonicum (assembly GCA_947650365.1). Lineage (NCBI taxonomy): Eukaryota > Viridiplantae > Streptophyta > Magnoliopsida > Liliales > Melanthiaceae > Chamaelirium > Chamaelirium japonicum. The sequence goes on along the minus strand of OX393556.1, from coordinate 52,751,264 downwards.
GGTATGACTTACACTGTACCAAACCCAGGCCTGGTGGTCACCAGTTTGACTGTTGACCGGGTTCGATTACTCGACAGGGTAATCAGAGGTACGATGTATAGGTCAACCTGGAAGGAACCAAGTCACATGATCATTCGAGTCTGACGGTAGTCTCCACTGCTTGAAGTGAATCATGGCATCAAGTGGAGGGACATCGGGTTTACCACTACTAAGCGGAGAGCAGGGGTATGATGGAGAACATAGTAAGTCTGGGTGAATTGGAGTGCAGCCTGCATCGCACTCTGGGTGGCTACGCAGGTTAACTCGAGCTCAGAGGATCGATGGTACACTTGGGTAGTGTGTCGATCGAGCTTGAGTTGGAAGCCATGAACCCCGGTCCCTGATGGTTCCACCTTATCAATATTATGTACGGTTCTTGAACCATCTCCTCAGAACACCATAAGCATTAGGAGGAAGAAAGAAGTATACGCTCCGTGTGTGCTTAGCACTAGAGCACGGTAGATGCGTAACTACATACGAGTACTAAGGGTTATGCCCGAGACTAGTAGTGAGTCGCATGTAGTAATCCCTAGCCATAAGTGAACTTCGCTGCATAGGTGCGATGCACCGGGGTATGCTGCAAGTTGACTAGTTGACTTTGCTAGAGGCACCCTCTGGTGGCCTCAGTTAATAGTAGGTAACTAGTAGATATCACTTAAGTAATGGCCGCTAGATATCGCACGCTAGAAATGGTCAAAATGAGGCATCAGGGCGTTTTGGTAAAAACCTCACTCCGCCGGACCTCACTGTTGGCCGACCCTAGCAGTGGGAGACCTTGCTAGGGCTGGCCCTATATTGTAGGGATGAGAATCCCTCATCTATAGGGCCGGCCATGTAGATAGGGATAGGGCTAAGAATCGGTTAAGATCGAGCCCTAAAAAGTGGGAAAACGGATAAATACGTGGAGAGATAAAAAGGAGATAATGGAGAGATAATTGTGGGAGGTTTTTATCCCCTTGGATTCTTATCCAAAGGGGAAGGCCGGCCCTATATAAAGGGCTATAGGGGGCCGGCCCTAGTGTTGGAAAAACCGAACCCCCCCTCCCCTCTCATCTCTCTAGTTCTCTCCCGAATCCATCTCCCGTTTCCCGTTTCCAACTTCGTCTTCCTCGCGTGGAGTTCTGAAGAAGGAGAAGGGTCGTTCTTCGGAGGCACTCAGAGATCCGAGAGCGACGTTCCGTGCATCGTGTGAGATCGGATGAACAAGAAGGCAACGTCTCCAATCGTACCATCGGCATCTTCGCGAACGATCTTCCGTCTCCATCGACAAAGAAGACAATTCTCCGCGGTTAAAAGATCCGTACGAAAGGTATATGTAATCTAACATATAGATCTAGCGAGTATTATGATTTGCATGCATGTTAGTTAATCATTACGCTAGATTGCCGTTAGGGTGTTCGATTCACGTGCATACGCATGCACACATATGTAGATTAGTTTCGATGAAAGTTTAAATCGTGTAACGTGCACCATGAACGGTCTTTCGACCGCAAAATTGCTTCCGCTGCGAGCCTCGACCATGGATTAATTTCCAACAGGTACCCCCAACTTAATCTTTAACTTTGTAATAAATTATATTTACGGATTATTGTCCCCCGTCAAACTAAAACGGCACTAGGACACCCTTCCGTCAAACTGAAATAGCAAGGGGGTAGGTACCATGTCCCCTACCGCGTAATGTAGGAGTCCACTCCCTTCGTTACCGGCTTAACATCCTTCTCAAATAAGACCAGGCCTAATCCCACGAGAGACGGGCTCACCAAGACCCAAGCCGACACGATTCCGATGAAAATAAAAAGGTTAAAAAAAACATAGTAATAATAATAAGACCTTATAAAAAGTTTGTGTTTATTTTCAAATACACAAGGTAAATCGTACAAGCACGACAAATTATTACTCCTGACTTAAGATTAGATATGCACAAGATTTAGAAACATCTGATAGCCGAAGGCAAAATGAGGACACAAACAAGATTTCAAAAACACATACCCCGCTTTAAAATTCATGACCTGAGAATATCATATTATTGTAAAGAATTTCCACGATGAAAATCTGATATGATAATATATGATCATGGGCGGATCTAACAGTTGGCTCGGCCAGGCTATAGCCCGGCCGAGTTTTGAGAAAAAATAACTCATATTATTAAGTACATGTCTCAGTCCGCCTCAACCTAGCAAGGCCCTTGGCCCCTTGTGACACGTATGTGAATTGCTATCGCCTCTAAATCCTCATGAAACGTGAATCGCCGCAAAAAACACTTAACCCCACTATAGTTTACTTTGTTCCAAAACGCTCCCTAAAGTTTGAAAAGTTAGCACAATTCTCCTTTTGTCAACTACTTAATATCTCTCATTTTGTAATTTTTATTTGACTTCAATGGGGTGCAAAATGTAGTTTTTTAACTAAGGCGGGTTAAATGTTTTTGAGTTAAAACTTTGGGGGGGGAAATGTAGTTTTTTAACTAAGGGGGGTTAAATGTTTTTGAGTTAAAACTCAGGGGGACAAAGTGTAATTAATCTTTTTTTATATTAATATAATTTCTAGTACCGTGGATGTTCGCTTAAAAAATTTTGCTTAGTATTTCTTTTTAAAGTAGAAGTTTTATTATAAAAAAAAACTAGTTTAGTTCAGTCCAGTCCAAAAAAAAATTCTGGCTACACCCCTGTATATGATTTATAAAAGAAAAATAATTACACGAAGTCATAGTGCACATGATCTTTATATAAAAATAAAACCATGATAGAATGAGTGACAGAAGTCACCTCAAAGAGATCTGCCTAAAGAGAAGAATGACACTGATGCAGCCCTCCAAGGAGTGCAAGAATGACCTCGAAATCAGCACCCAAAATGCCTAAAAGGACTACCACCTAGAAGGACTTGGTTAGTTCTGCATACTACTTGATCTCATGGTTTTGCACGCTTGGGCTGCTCCCGTGGATGCTTCACAACACAAAGAATGATAGGGATTTGATTGCTGATCAAAGCACACGACAGCGAGGAAGAAAGAATTTGCGGCAGCTGTGTTTTTTCTTTTCTAGGGTTCGGTTGGGATCTCAATATATAAAGTTGAGAGGAGATAGGTGAACGATTGGGATTTATTTCACAAAGAATGGGACGGCTAAAGGATGAAGTAGTAAAGGGAACACGTACAACATTTGAGGGGAACATGACTCGTGTGAACAGTAACCACGTGGTTACTGTTCATTGGAGATAAATATATATAATTTTTTTTTTCTTTCGCTTATGAATGTAAATTTATATATTTAAAATTTGAAAGAAAGTTATATATGAAACTTGCATAGAAAAATCCCCCAAAGTCATCCGTGTCCTTGGATCAAGGTTTTAAAAGATTTTGTAACTTTGCCCCAAACACACAAGATATTGTCCGCTTTACCCGTGCCCACACGAGAACTTCCCAGGGAGGTCACCCATCCTAGTACTGCTCTTGCCCGAGCAAGCTTAACTACGGAGTTCTTACGAAATTCGTAGTGGCGCACGGTTTTAAAACACGTCTTCTATGTTTGGGAGGAAAAATTATATAAGTAGCTTAGGATCTCATTCTCTCCAAGCGATGTGGGGCTAACTCATGGCCTTGTACACCTCACCTCACCTCATCATTCTTGGCATTCCAGCCTTAGGAGTCTTGGCTCTTGGCCTATTAGATCTTGGTCGTCACAATCCACCCCCCCTTAGGGCTACACATCCTCGTGTAGGGTTAGACCCCCCCATTGCGAGGAGAATCAACTCTGATACCATTTTGTAACATCCACCCCAAACACACAAGATACTGTCCGCTTTGCCCGTGCCCGCATGAGAACTTCCCAGGAAGGTCACCCATCCTAGAACTGCTCTCGCTCGAGCACGCTTAACTACAGAGTTCTTATGAAATCTGTAGCGACGCACGATTTTAAAACGAGTCTTTTATGTTTGGGAGGGGAAATTATATAAGTAGCTCATGATCTCCTTCTCTCCAGGCGATGTGGGGCTAATGTTAGAATTGGTGAGGTCTATAGCTCGTAAAAACCTATAGTTTAGCTATGTATGGTTGATAGTATAGGATTGCATATTGGTACATACCTTAGTACGTGTTCTGATTACAGAACAGAGAGCCATGGCTATATGGTAATCCTCTTAAGTGGGAGACTCAAGCGACTGGTCCCATGTAACCTAAATACGTTCGCAGCTCTGATTAGGGTTGGTCGCCCTATCAGATTAAGCTGTTGGGATGACAGAGCGTGGGTGTCTCCACCACGGTCATTACTAGGCACAGTGTCTGTGGCCGAACGGAACCAACACGGTGCACAGATAGGTGAACAGACACCGGTGCACTAAACCGTGTTTCTGCTTAGGGTAAAACGGTCCTAAACCCTGAGGAACCATGTCTGGTGGACTAACCAGTTGTGTAGTGCTTTGGCGCACCAATGTGTGAGGATCCGGATGCAGTGATCCAAAACCACGGTGTACTGGGTTACCCGGCTGGCGTTGCATCAGCATGTCACTCCTGCAGGCTATCCACACCCCTAACGGGAGGTACGTTCCTTGGTCTGACCTACGTCGTATTAAACCCTGGCCAGGTGGTCATCAGTTCGACTGGTGACGGATCCGGTTACTCGGCAGAGTTATCGGAGGTACGATGTACGTGGTCAACCTGGAAGGAACCGAGTCATATGAGCACTCGAGTCTGACGTTATTCTCCACCGCTCGAGTTGCATCATGGCACCAGTGGAGGGACAACGGGTTTACCATACTAAGCGGAGAGCAGGGGTATGAGGGAGAACATAGTAAGTCCGGGGGAATTAGAGTGCAGCCTGTGTCGCACTCTGGGTGGCTACGCAGGTTAACTCGGACTCAGAGGATCGATGGTACACTCGGGTAGTGTGTCGATCGAGTCTGAGTTGGAAGCCATGAACCCTGGTCCCTGAAGGTTTCACCTTATTGACATTATGTACGGTTCTTATACCATCTCCTCGAAACACAAAATGTAGTTAGAGGAAGCGAGAAGTCCAAGCCTACGCTCCGTGAGTGCTTCGCACTAGTGCACGGTAGATGCGTAGCTACGTGTGTGCACTAAGGGGAAACCCTAGGTTAGTGCAGAGATGCATGTAGCAATTCCTTGTCATAAGTGGACTTTGCCACATGGGTGCGATGCACCGGGATATGTTGCGAGTTGACTAGTTGACTTCACCAGGGGCACCCTACGGGAACCTCAGAGAATAGTGAAATCACTGGTGTACTTCACTTATGTGTGCCTAGCAAAGTCTCGTACACGAGGAACGGCCAACTAGTGACATAAGAGCGTTTTGGTCATACCATACGCCACTATGCACTAAGGGGGCCGGCCCTAAGTGTTGAGAGACTGGTCAAGGACGGCCCTATTAGTTTCATGAGGTTGATGCCTTCGATGAAAGGGCCGGTCATGAGGCGCAGAAAATGGGCTGGTTTTGACCGTTTTCGAAAACAAGAAAAAGATAGAGATAAAAGAAGAGATATATAGGGAGAGGTTTGAATCAGTCAATCCTATCCGCTAGACTTATCCATAAGGATAAGGCCGACCCTATATAAGGCATAGGGAGAGAGGGGGGGACGAAATTAATGAGCCCATGCAAGCCTAGGGCCGGCCCAAGCCATGGGGAAGCCCTAGGCGCCCCCTCTTCTCTTTTCGCATCTCCTCTCTCGTCTCTCTCTCCCTCGCTTGCGCCATTGGATGGCGTGTCACGCCCCAGAAATCTGTAAACCGATTCCTGGGTTGTGAGGTGAGAAAGGAAGAGGGTTCTGGGTATGGTTACTTAACTATGCTAATTTAGGATTCTCACTGGGCTCTTTCTACGCTCACACACAAGCAAATGAAAGAAGGGGGAGGAACAAAGATCAGGCTCGACCTTTAAAAGGGATATCCTTTCAGTACATGCGACTCAACGGTGTCACAACATACTGACAGAATATACTCTAAAGGAGCACGCGGCTCAAGCCTCCGACGGCGAGCCGAGTATCTCACCCGCTCCCGAACACTCGGTGCATCTGTCTGGAGGTCCTATCTACTGGGCTTGTCAAATTAGGTCAATTATTCGTCTTATATTTTTGTGGTGATCTAACCTAGGCTTGGGGCCTTTAGGAGAGGCCTACCCAAAGAAATTCAGCTGGCACATTACCACTTATCACACTAGTTACCTAATAATAGAAGTCTTATTCCAATCCACTAGATTACATCGCAAGAAAGAGACTACTGATAAAACGACATACTAGAATTAAAAGGAAAATGCTGCAATGCTAAACTCGTTCCTGGACTCCTACTGCTGCTCCGATGCCTCAGCTCCTGCAGAAGAGTCTACTCGTGGGAATGAGTAGCCCCCAAAAATACATTTGGGAGATTAGCCAAATAAATGGCTAGTGACAAGCTAACAATCTTAATAACTAACAACATCCAAATTTTTTTTAAGACAAATTACTGATTAACCTAATTGTCACTACAAAAAAAACAGTTATTACCGACGGACAATATCCGTCGGTAATATTAAAATTTCGTCGGTAATATTCTATAGCGACGGAAGATATTTCCGTCGCTTGCTGTCGGGAAAGAAGGCGTCGGGGAAAACAATACGACGGACCAAATATTACCGTCGGTAATAATAATTAATACCGACGGTAATATTAACGCCGTCGGTAATATTTAATCAATTTAAAACTAATATAATTTAGTATTGCCGACGAAATATAAGAATCCGTCGGTAATATATAACCATTTTACCGACGGGTATATTTTATACTGTCGGTAATACTATATATATTACCGACACATATATATATTACCCGTCGGTAATAATATATATATTACCGACCAAATTCATATAACCGTCGGTAATACTATATATATTACCGACGGATATATATATTACCCGTCGGTAATAATATATATATTACCGACGGATATTATATGCTGTCGGCAAATCATTAATAATTTAAAAAAAATAAAAATATTATTACCGACGGAATAATTAATTTCCGTCGGTAATAAGTATGTTTTTTTTTTTAATAAATTTACCTAAATAATGTTATTTAATTCCTGTGATTCAATACCACAATATATTACCACAATTTATCAAATATTACCACAATTTATAAAATATTACCTAAATTGATAAAAAATTACAGCAAATTATCAAATATTACCACAGTTCCCGGCCGACAATTATAGACAAGAACAAAAAATAACCATATATTACAAAATAATATTTACACAATCCAGAACTGAGAGATGATACATGTCCTATCTCAACCACCCCCGCCCGCCACCAACGCCGGTGCTCTCATCGATCCCCTGACGCCGCCCTATCTCAACCACGCCCGCCCACCACCAACGCTGGTGCTTTCATCGATCCCCTAACGCCGCCCTGCTCCTGCAATTAACATGTATTTGTTAAAAAAATGGTTTATATCTATAACTGAGTCTAAGCGTTAAAAAATGATAAGTTAGCGTGTTTCGATTTTGAAATAGGTTTAGATTCGATCCGATCGTAGAATTATCGGCATCCGATAATTCGAACTTGGAATTATTCCGTATTTCGGACTTGCGAGCGGGTTCTAATTGGATATTTGACCAATTTACGCTCCGATTCACCGATTTAGAGTCTAAGTGTTGAAAAATCATAACTTAGCGTGTTTCGGATATGAAATAGCTAGGTTTGGATTCGATCGGATCGTCATCGGATCGGCATTCGATAATTCGAACTTGGAATTATTCCGAATTTCGGACTTGCGAGTGGGTTCTAATTGGATATTTGACCAATTTACGCTCCGATTCACCGATTTAGAGTCTAAGTGTTGGAAAATCATAAGTTAGCGTGTTTCGGATATAAAATAGGTTTGGATTCGATCGGATCGTCATCGGCTCGGCATCCGATAATTCGAACTTGGAATTATTCCGTATTTCGGACTTGCGAGCGGGTTCTAATTGGATATTTGACCAATTTACGCTCCGATTCACCGATTTAGAGTCTAAGTGTTGGAAAATCATAAGTTAGCGTGTTTTGGATATAAAATAGGTTTGGATTCGATCGGATCGTCATCGGCTCGGCATCCGATAATTCGAACTTGGAATTATTCCGTATTTCGGACTTGCGAGCGGGTTCTAATTGGATATTTGACCAATTTACGCTCCGATTCACCGATTTAGAGTCTAAGTGTTGAAAAATCATAACTTAGCGTGTTTCGGATATGAAATAGCTAGGTTTGGATTCGATCGGATCATCATCGGATCGGCATTCGATAATTCGAACTTGGAATTATTCCGAATTTCGGACTTGCGAGCGGGTTCTAATTGGATATTTGACCAATTTACGCTCCGATTCACCGATTTAGAGTCTAAGTGTTGGAAAATCATAAGTTAGCGTGTTTCGGATATGAAATAGGTTTGGATTCGATCGGATCGTCATCGGCTCGGCATCCGGTAATTCGAACTTGGAATTATTCCGTATTTTGGACTTGCGAGCGGGTTCTAATTGGATATTTGACCAATTTACGCTCCGATTCACCGATTTAGAGTCTAAGTGTTGGAAAATCATAAGTTAGCGTGTTTCGGATATGAAATAGGTTTGGATTCGATCCGATCGTCATCGGCTCGGCATTCGATAATTCGAACTTGGAATTATTCCGTATTTCGGACTTGCGAGCGGGTTCTAATTGGATATTTGACCAATTTACGCTCTGATTCACCGATTTAGAGTCTAAGTGTTGGAAAATCATAAGTTAGCGTGTTTCGGATATGAAATAGGTTTGGATTCAATCCGATCGTCATCGGATCGGCATCCGGTAATTCGAACTTGGAATTATTCCGTATTTCGGACTTGCGAGCGGGTTCTAATTGGATATTTGACAAATTTACGCTCCGATTCACCGATTTAGAGTCTAAGTGTTGGAAAATCATAAGTTAGCGTGTTTCGGATATGAAATAGGTTTGGATTCGATCCGATCGTCATCGGCTCGGCATTCGATAATTCGAACTTGGAATTATTCCGAATTTCGGACTTGCGAGCGGGTTCTAATTGGATATTTGACCAATTTACGCTCCGATTCACCGATTTAGAGTCTAAGTGTTGGAAAATCATAAGTTAGCGTGTTTCGAATATGAAATAGGTTTGGATTCGATCCGATCGTCATCGGATCGGCATCCGATAATTCGAAGTTGGATTTATTCCGTATTTCGGACTTGCGAGCGGGTTCTAATTGGATATTTGACCAATTTACGCTCCGATTCACCGATTTAGAGTCTAAGTGTTGGAAAATCATAAGTTAGCGTGTTTCGGATATGAAATAGGTTTGGATTCGATCCGATCGTCATCGGATCGGCATCCGGTAATTCGAACTTGGAATTATTTCGTATTTCGGACTTGCGAGCGGGTTCTAATTGGATATTTGACCAATTTACGCTCCGATTCACCGATTTAGAGTCTAAGTGTTGGAAAATCATAAGTTAGCATGTTACGGATATGAAATAGGTTTGGATTCGATCCGATCGTCATCGGCTCGACATCCGGTAATTCAAAGTTGGAATTATTCCGTATTTCGGACTTGCGAGCGGGTTCTAATTGGATATTTGACCAATTTACGCTCCGATTCACCGATTTAGAGTCTAAGTGTTGGAAAATCATAAGTTAGCGTGTTTCGGATATGAAATAGGTTTGGATTCGATCCGATCGTCATCGGATCGGCATCCGGTAATTCGAAGTTGGAATTATTCCGTATTTCGGACTTGCGAGCGGGTTCTAATTGGATATTTGACCAATTTACGCTCCGATTCACCGATTTAGAGTCTAAGTGTTGGAAAATCATAAGTTAGCGTGTTTCGGATATGAAATAGGTTTGGATTCGATCCGATCGTCATCGGCTCGGCATCCGGTAATTCGAAGTTGGAATTATTCCGTATTTCGGACTTGCGAGCGGGTTCTAATTGGATATTTGACCAATTTACGCTCCGATTCACCGATTTAGAGTCTAAGTGTTGGAAAATCATAAGTTAGCGTGTTTCGGATATGAAATAGGTTTGGATTCAATCCGATCGTCATCGGATCGACATCCGGTAATTCGAAGTTGGAATTATTCTGTATTTCGGACTTGCGAGCGGGTTCTAATTGGATATTTGACCAATTTACGCTCCGATTCACCGATTTAGAGTCTAAGTGTTGGAAAATCATAAGTTAGCGTGTTTCGGATATAAAATAGGTTTGGATTCGATCCGATCGTCATCGGCTCGGCATCTGATAATTCGAACTTGGAATTATTCCGTATTTCGGACTTGCGAACGGGTTCTAATTGGATATTTGACCAATTTACGCTCCGATTCACCGATTTAGAGTCTAAATGTTGGAAAATCATAAGTTAGCGTGTTTCGGATATGAAATAGGTTTGGATTCGATCCGATCGTCATCGGATCGGCATCCGATAATTCGAACTTGGAATTATTCCATATTTCGGACTTGCGAGCGGGTTCTAATTGGATATTTGACCAATTTACGCTCCGATTCACCGATTTAGAGTCTAAGTGTTGGAAAATCATAAGTTAGGGTGTTTCGGATATGAAATAGGTTTGGATTCGATCCGATCGTCATCGGATCGGCATCCGATAATTCGAACTTGGAATTATTCTGTATTTCGGACTTGCGAGCGGGTTCTAATTGGATATTTGACCAATTTACGCTCCGATTCACCGATTTAGAGTCTAAGTGTTGGAAAATCATAAGTTAGCGTGTTTCGGATATGAAATAGGTTTGGATTCGATCCGATCGTCATCGGATCGGCATCCGGTAATTCGAAGTTGGAATTATTCCGTATTTCGGACTTGCGAGCGGGTTCTAATTGGATATTTGACCAATTTACGCTCCGATTCACCGATTTAGAGTCTAAGTGTTGGAAAATCATAAGTTAGCGTGTTTCGGATATAAAATAGGTTTGGATTCGATCCGATCGTCATCGGCTCGACATCCGATAATTCGAACTTGGAATTATTCCGTATTTCGGACTTGCGAGCGGGTTCTAATTGGATATTTGACCAATTTACGCTCCGATTCACCGATTTAGAGTCTAAGTGTTGGAAAATCATAAGTTAGCGTGTTTCGGATATGAAATAGGTTTGGATTCGATCCGATCGTCATCGGATCGGCATCCGATAATTCGAACTAGGATTTATTCCGTATTTCGGACTTGCGAGCGGATTCTAATTGGATATTTGACCAATTTACGCTCCGATTCACCGATTTAGAGTCTAAGTGTTGGAAAATCATAAGTTAGCGTGTTTCGGATATAAAATAGGTTTGGATTCGATCCGATCGTCATCGGATCGGCATCCGATAATTCGAAGTTGGAATTATTCCGTATTTAAAAGAAAAACAGAGGCTACATCATTACCATGAGAGAGAGAGAGAGACCATTTACGATTCGATTTACTGATTTATAGTCTAAGTGTTGGAAAATCATAAGTGTGATAATATGATCAAAACTCAAATTAGTAAGATTCATATTTTTTGCTAATATTATAAAGATTAGTAAGTACCTGATCATGAGGATGAGCCACCGCTAGACCGGCTTATGAATTCATTAAATTTACGCTCCAGTTCCCTGCGAGCTTCTCTTTCCTCATCGAGGGCCTTCTTCTCCGCCTCAACCCTCTGCTCGAGGGCTTGCCTCTGCTCTCGCTCCGCCTCCATCCTCTGCTCGAGGGTCTGCCTCTGCTCTCGCTCCGCGTCTAGCGCAGACTGCAGCTGAGTGATAGCACCGGTCTGGGTGTCCCGTGCCCTCGAGCGCATACCCTCTCGTCCAAAGTAGGAGGAGGGCGTGACTCCAAGGCCCGTACAGAGGACACGGCCGTGTGTGGCAGGTCTCAGCACAGTATCCATCGCTGAGTCGACAGATACTGAGCTGGAGGAGGAGCCGGCCTCGCCCGACGGGGTCACCATAAGTCGCATCCTCTCCTATATAAAAACAACCAATGATATTCAATGATATTTTATGGCATATGTATAAGAATATATTAACAGTAATTTAATTACTTACCACTTGCGAGGCAACCCTGTCGTCCAGAAATGCCCCATCGATACGCCGCCTCCTAGAGGCCTCAAAAAGGTCAATCCTATTAGGCTCGTGGCCCAAGGACTGTGTTTGTTGGACATATAAAATAAATAGACGAGTTAATATAACATGTATAGAGCTTTAAATAATAACAATGTTTGTATCATTTACCAGCTGCTGGGCAAGCTGGGGCATGGAGGTCCTCCCCTTCACTGGAGCAGGTGTCGTCGAGGCACTTCTATTCTGCTTGCCTATAGTAGATTTCCTCTGTGTGAATCAATTAAATTTTGAAACATCAATACAAATTTTTAGTATAACATTAAAACAAGTACGAATCAACAAAATTATAATTATACCTGAAAGCTAGGGGTGGCCCAGTGAGCGACCAAAAACTGTAGAATGTGCAGCGGTGGCGCGTCTCTCGTCCCGGCCGCAGCCTGTACCTCCTCAGCCGGCTGGCCGACCAAGTAACCGTAGAGCTGGTAGAGCTCGTGACGGTAATCCCTATACCGCTCACCCATCGTCTTCAACAAGTCCTCCCGATGGGTGTCGGTTTCCATGTTCACCCATTTAAATTTCTCCTGTAAAATCAATTTAGAAACAAGTCATTTTATCAAATCAAATTATAAAGAAGTACGATATTATTCTAAAATGCTTTAATGAAACTAACGTACCAAAAACTGCTGATACATCCTCTCCTTATAGGATGCATCAATGTTCTTCCACCCCCTTAACCCCACAATCGGGGCATTCCTCTCCTCCCGTACTATCATGCCGACCCACGTGGCGGCGTCAGAAGCGTGCTAGCCCACAAAGGTATGGCCGCTCCACTGTAGGGACAGCGGCTCGCGTAAGGCCGACAAGCGCCGGGCCGTCGTCACGCCCCGGTCGCCTACGTACCTGGTCGACCCTGCAAATAAAATATACATCAGTACTGAAGAAGTATTTACAACATGTATAAAACTTTAGATCTAAACATTACCTGTGGGCGTAGACGCTGCAGCCGAGTGCTGAGCACTGCTCGAAGCTCCGGAGGCTGCGACCACAGCAGGAGCTGGTGTGGAGAGAGGAACAGCACTACCAGAACCGGACGGCTCAGCCTCGGACCCTGGGGTGGCAGCCGGAGCGCTCTGAGCTACCCCACCCCTGCCTCTGCCTCTGCCTCTACGAACATATGACCGTGATGCCATCTGAAACAATTTAATTTACATATGAAACAGTAAGATTTAAGATTTACATATGAAACAATATGAAACAGTTTGATTTACATATGAAACAGTATGATTTACATATGAAACAATATAAAACAATATGAACCCGCTCGCAATATGAAACAATATGAAACAATATCCGAAACACGCTGATAGTTCGAATGCTAGGCATAGCACCAAAGTTATGCGACAGTAAGTCAACAAGTCAGGGAGCCTCATCAAGTAAACACTTGGGGTCTGACGGTTCTCTCTATCGCTCGAGTAGATTTATGGCTTTAGCATACCTCATATCACACCGAACCGACAAAAACCGACCATTTCGGTTTCGGTTTCGATTTTGATTTTTCGTAAACCGAAAAAAATATAACTGACAAAACCCACACCGAAACCGACCGACAAAACCGACGCTCACCCTAGTCTAAAAACTACATTTTGCCCCCCATTCAATTCAGTTTTGATAGGATAAAAATCAATGTTTTAAAACATGAAAACTCGACTCGACTCGAAACCTTAATGAGTCGAGTAGACACGACAACTCGGCTAAAACCCGACAAAACTCGAGTCGGATCGAAACTCAGCCGAGTCGGATCGAAACTCGAGTTTTGGACCGAGTCGGATCGAAACTCAGCCGAGTCGAGTTAACTCGGCCGAGTTTCGAGTCGACGCGGCGAGTTTTAAAACAGTGTAAAAATTACCAAATGAGGGAATTAACCACAATATATTACCACAAATATATTACCACAAATTATGGTATTGTTGTAAATCATAATATATTACCACAAGATAAAAATTACCACAATAAATTACCTAATAAAAATTACCACAATATATTACCTAAATAAATTACCACAATACCACACTATATTTAATTACTGTGATTTTACCTAAATAAAAATTACCACAATATATTACCACAAATTAACCGAAGGGGGAAAGGGAGGAGGAGGACGAGCTCACCAGCGATGGTCGGCAGGCCTCGAGAAGGAGGAGGATGGGTGTCGTAGTCGGTGGCGCGAGAAAGCGGAGGGGTGGCCAGAGGTGCAAGGGAGGGGATGGGTGGCCGGCCGGAGGGGGGGTTTAGATCGAGAGAGAGAGAGACAGGTGAAGTAGAAAGAGAGAGAGAGAGAGAGAGGGAAGGCTGCTAGGGAGGCCGGGGAGGGGGGGAGGAGGCCGGGGAGAGAGAGAGAGGGCCGGGAGGCCGGGGAGGGGCGGAGGTCGGGAGGGGGATGGGTGGCCGGGAGGGGGATGGGTGGCCGGAGGGGATCGCGGGGCTGCCTGAGGGGGACGGGGTCGCCGGGGGGTCGGGTCGATGAGAGAGAGAGAGAGATTGAGAGAGGGGCGCGCGCCGGAGTCGAAACACAAAAAGAAAAGGGTGCAGGCTGTGGTGGATAAGTAAGGAGTTTTTACCGACGGAACTATAATTTCCGTCGGTATAATTACTTTATACCGACGGTATAATAATGTCCGTCGGTACAAATCAGCGACGAAACTCAGGGTTCCATTTTTTCCAGAGGCTCGGGTTTTCACCCTGAGTTTCGTCGGGACAATTTTACCGACGGATATTTAATTACCGTCGGTATTGTACCGACGGACATATAATTTTCGTCGGTATAATTAGTTATGCCGACGGAAATATTTAGTCCGTCGGTAAAAACCGCCGACGAAACTCAGGGTTTAATTACCGTCGGTATCGTACCGACGGCCATATAATCTCCGTCGGTATAAATATTTATACCGACGGAAATATAAAGTCCGTCGGTAACAATCTCCGACGAAACTCAGGGTTCTATTTTTTCCAGAGACTTGGTTTTTACGCTGAGTTCCGTCATGACATTTTACCGACGGTCTTTATGAAGGCGTCGGTATAAAGTATATTACCGACGGTACATATATGTACCGTCGGTATAAATAATTGTACCGACGAATACTATTTGACCGTCGGTAATAAATATGCAAAAAAAATTTAAAAAATTGAAGTTATAATACCGACGGATATTATTGTCACCGTTGGTAAAAAGTGTATTATTACCGACGGTGATAAAAATGTCCGTCGGTAAAGACCCTCTTTGTTGTAGTGTGTCAAGCTATGTTCTCAAACACGTCCTATGTGTCCATGCAATTTCTACATTCACATGCAAATCCTACTGTCACTAGGTCATCGTGTGAGCAGTCATACAATTCAAAATTTAATAATCAAACCAATACACACTCATATATGAACCCCGGATATTTTGTTCAACCTGCCCCCGGTCGGGCATTACTATCGGGCCTTTTATTTCGATGTAGAGGGCCAACTCTCTCGCCGTGCATCCACCAACTCCATGCACAATTCACCCAGATGATCATAAGGGGTTTCCCGTCTTTCACGGTGGAGCTCTACCGCCCAACTTGCTTTACTATGGGGACTTCAACTCCCCGGGACAGGGTTGCTAGGCCAATCCCTACTCGAGGGCACCTCCTATTGGCTGTACCATAACCCTTGCCCGTGACCCCTAACCTACTTAACTTCGGCTGTACGCGCAAGGTGGTTCACGACCCTTGTGCGGACGGGGTCTCTACCCTCTAACCAGGTAGATTAACAATAATTAACATAACACATGGCATTGAAAGAACTAAACAGTGTTTAATCATTTTCGATGGATTACCCCGAGATTCGCACCCACTAACAACCCAGCATCAAAATTAAATATCATAAAGCACTCTCACCCAAAATCCCTTTACTAGGGTTACCACGCTCACCTCAGGAGGGTGGGTCCCAATAATTCTTTAATTATTTATTTATTCAAATTAAGGAAAAACCTATCTATGGTGTCCATGCAAACAATAATATTTTATTATTAAATTAATAACTTTTTATGCATGCGTCGCCGGACTCGCGACTCCGCATGCAAGGCGGGGTCCACTCGACCACATACGACGACGTCCGGCGGGACCCGCATGCAGCGTTATGGACACCTACCCTTAATTTCTATATTCACATTATTAATTATTAAAGAAAGCGTGCTGTGTCACCTGGTCGACGTGCACGGACTCCCGTCTCTGGCCTTTGCTCCGTCCACGGTTGGATCGCCCCGGTACGAACTGGTAAGTTGCATGCATCCATATGTTACTAATAAGCTAAAAAACGGGGATTTCAATTTTAATTGCATGGGGACTGGATGCTGTTATCATCGTGTTATGGACACGAAGATCGATATGGTTAAAGGGGTATTAGTTGGTCTGCCATCAATGGTGGTTGGCTTCTATTGTCTGCAAGTCGACGTTAAAGCCGACGGCGGCCACCACCACGGAGGGAACACGGGATCAAAGGGGTAGGTGGCTGTTAGCACATGGGGCCTAGTCGGACTGGGTCGGGTACCACCTGTTGCCTGGCTACCGACAACGAGGCCGTCGGCAGCCATTGCAGCAAGGTGAGAACGAAGGGAGCGACATGCAATGGATTGGTTCGTCGGTAGCTCGGCCACCGGCTACCATGGCTGCATTGAGGTCCAAAACCCCAAGAGGGTTAGAGGTCGGCCGGATTTCTTACAGAAAGAAAACAAAAAAAAAAACAGGGCATAGATTCGATCGGCAGGGTCGTCGGGCATAGATCCGATCGGCAGGGTCGTCGGTCTGATCATCACAAAAGGAGAAAAAAAAATAGGGGTTCGTCGGGTTGGTCTCAACAGAGCCGGCGAAAAAGAACAGGGGACGGAGAGGGGGCTGACCTGGTGCAGGGGAGATCAGCTCCAGCTGCTCTTCTCCGATTCCGGCTGCTCTCCGGCGCCAAGCACGCAAAGCCCCGCCGCAGGAGAGAGAAAACAAGAGAGATAGGGGAGATGACGAGGGAGATCGGAGAGGGATGAGGAGGATCGGCTGGGCTTGGGGGCTTTGATTTATAGGGGAGAGGGGCTGCGGTTATCTCGGAGGAGATCAGATCGGAGTTAATGGGGAGATAGAGATGAGAGGGAAGGGATCGGGGTTGTTGGGGCTGCGGGATAGAGAGGGATCGGTTGAGAGATAGAGGGGGGAAGATAGGGATCGGGTTAGAGAGAGAGAGATCGGGTTTGAGAGGGAGAGTGGGGTTTCAGGTTTTGGGATTGAGAGATAGAGAGAGAGACGCCCTGTAATTGGGTTGGGTTGGGTTGGCTGAATGGTTGAAAGAGGGTTGGTTGAAAGGGTTGGGTTGGCTGAATAGTTGGGTAATGGGGTTAGTTGAATGGGTAGTGGGATAGGTTTAGATTTAGGTTTTAAATTTAATTCTCTTTTTTTTTTTTTAAGCAAAGCTCGCAGTTGAACATGGCTCGCACTCGAGCTTGCATCGCATCGAGACAGGGCCAATGCGCAAACCTCACGAGTCCGACAGACTCGTCTAAAAACTTGATGTATTACTTAATTTATATTATTACCAAAACATTCATACCATGCCTCCAGTGTCGCCTAGCGACCCGGACCCGGGGCCCACTGCCCGGTCCAACTCAGGTTCAAGCACACACCATCGACGATCATAAATACGAAAAACAATTCAATCAATTTAGCAACAATAATAAATAAATAAATAAAACCGGGCTGCCCTGAAATCAACGTACCGGGTATTACATCCTACCCACCTTATTAAAATTTTCGTCCCGAAAATTAACTAACACTAATCATCAAACAAGGAAGAGTACTGGGACCGCATCGCTGACTCGAGCTCCCACGTAGCCTCCTCCTCACTACAGTGCTGCCACTGCACCTTCACCATGGGGATGGTCTTTGTACGAAGCACTCGATCTTCTCTAGCCAAGATCCTAATCGGTCGCTCCTCATAGGATGCGTCTGAACTGAGGGTCAAGTCCTGCCAATCTAACACATGCGACGGGTCTGGCTCATACCTCCGAAGCATTGACACGTGAAAGACACCGTGGACGCTAGAGAGCTGCGGGGGCAGTGCCAGACGATATGCCACCTCGCCAACTCTCTCCAAGATCTCAAAAGGACCTATGAACCTCGGAGCCAACTTTCCTTTCTTCCCAAATCTGGTGATGTCTCGCCGAGGGGAAACCTTCAGGAAGACATGGTCTCCGACAGTAAACTCGAGCGGGCGTCGACGCATATCTGCGTAGCTCTTCTGTCGACTCTGCACCGCTCTAAGTCGCTCTCTAATCAGCTGGATCTTCTCAGTCGTCTCC
The DNA here is from genome assembly GCA_947650365.1 of Chamaelirium japonicum. Classification (NCBI taxonomy): domain Eukaryota; kingdom Viridiplantae; phylum Streptophyta; class Magnoliopsida; order Liliales; family Melanthiaceae; genus Chamaelirium; species Chamaelirium japonicum. Next base: position 52,732,804 of record OX393556.1, on the reverse strand, counting down.
TGGACAAGCTCTGGCCCCAAGAGATTCCGCTCTCCTACCTCTGCCCAACAAAGAGGTGACCGACATGGCCTCCCGTACAAAGCCTCATAGGGGGCCATGCCGATGCTAGCTTGGTGACTATTGTTGTAGGCAAACTCCACAAGAGGTAGGTGCTCCTCCCAACTGCCTCCAAAATCTACTGTGCAAGCCCGCAACATATCCTCCAAAATCTGAATCGTCCTCTCTGACTGGCCATCCGTCTGCGGGTGAAACGCAGTGCTAAAACTGAGCTCCGTTCCCAAATCTGTCTGCAGGCTCTCCCAAAATCGAGATACGAACCGAGGATCTCGATCCGAGACAATGGAAACTGGAACTCCGTGCAGCTTGACAATTTCCCTCACATATAACTTCGCTCGGTCGACAGATGTCATCGTCGTCCGCACCGGAAGAAAGTGCGCCGACTTCGTCAGTCGGTCCACGATCACCCAAACTGAGTCATGCTTGCTCCGGGTTAAAGGCAACCCCGAAACAAAGTCCATCGTAATGTGCTCCCATTTCCATTCAGCTACTGGAAGCGGCTGCAGCAATCCAGCCGATCTCTGGTGCTCAGCCTTGACTTGTTGACAAGTCAAACATCTAGACACAAAGGCGGCCACATCACGCTTCATGCCCTTCCACCAGAACTGTCTCCTCAAATCAAGATACATCTTGGTGCCGCCAGGGTGCACCGAGAATTTGGATCGATGCGCCTCTGACAACACCTCCTCTCGAACCTCCTCATCAGCAGGGAGGCACAACCTCCTCCGAAACCTTAGACCTCCATCAGCATCGATCGACCAATCAGGGACAGACTCCCCACTATCGCACCGCACTCTAATCTCCTCCAACTCAGAATCCAGCCCTGTGCTGCAATCACCTTCTGAAGTAGGCTAGGCTGCACTCGCATGGTGCACAACACGGTATGAGAGGACTCCCACTGAACCCACAAATCAAAGCCTTCTATCGTGGCCAGAAAGTCCTGTCGATCAGTCACCAATCTAGCAAGCTGGCTGCGGGACTTCCGGCTCAAGGCATCTGCAACTACATTCGCTTTACCAGGGTGGTAAAAGAACGAATAGTTGAAATCCTTCAGGACCTCGATCCATCTTCTCTGACGCATATTCAGATCCTTCTGACTCCCGATGTATCGCAAACTCTTATGGTCGCAATACATATCGAACTCCTCACCGTACAAGTAGTGTCTCCATATCTTCAGGGCGAAAACCACTGCACCCAACTCCAAGTCATGGGTGGGATAGTTCCTCTCGTGAGTCTTCAATTGCCTAGAGGCATAGGCTACTACCCTACCATCCTGCATCAGTACAGCTCCAAGCCCCATCAATGAGGCATCGGTGAAGACAACATAACCTTTGCCACTGGCCGGAATCGTAAGCACTGGGGCCGAAGTAAGACGCCTCTTTAACTCCCGGAAGGACTTCTCACAATCCTCCGACCACTCGAACCTGACACCCTTCTTTGTCAGACGGGTGAGAGGTGCTGCTAGACGAGAAAATCCCTCCACAAATCGTCTATAATAGCCTGCTAGCCCCAAGAAACTCCTGATCTCAAATACGTTCTTCGGCTGCTCCCAGTCCATCACGGCCTCTATCTTTGATGGATCCACGGAGATGCCTTCCTGCGAGACAACGTGTCCGAGAAACTTCACCTCCTGCATCCAAAACTCACACTTACTGAGCTTGGCATACAGTTGGTGGTCTCTGAGGGTCTGCAACACAGCACTCAGGTGCTCTCGATGATCTCCTTCCATCTTGGAGTAAATAAGAACATCGTCCACAAATACTACAACGAATCTGTCCAGGAACATGCTGAAGACTCGGTTCATCAGATCCATAAATGCTGCAGGGGCGTTCGTTAGACCGAAGGGCATGACCAAGAACTCATAGTGCCCATATCGCGTTCGGAACGCCGTCTTCGGAATATCCTCCGCTCTCACAGCCAACTGGTGATATCCGGTCCTCAGGTCGATCTTCGAGAAATAGCAAGCCCCCTTCAACTGATCAAAAAGGTCCTCAATTCGAGGTAAAGGGTACTTGTTCTTGATCGTTATGCTATTCAGCTTACGATAGTCGATACAAAGCCTTCGTCCCATCATTCTTCTGAGCAAAAAGAACTAGGGCTCCCCAAGGAGATGTGCTGGGACGAATGAAGCCTCTATCGAGTAACTCCTCCAACTGGGTCTTCAGCTCCTTTAGCTCCGCGGGAGCCATCCTATACGGAGCAACCGAGATCGGTGCTGCTCCCGATGCCAGATCTATAGCAAACTCAACCTCTCGAGGTGGAGGCAAGCCTGGAAGCTCATCTGGGAAGACATCCGGAAACTCACGAACCATCGGTGGTAGCACTACTGGGTTCCCATCTTTATCTCTACTCGGTAGCTGCGCTAGTAAGCTGAGGGTTATCTGTTGCAGCGGTACCGGGCACAAGATCTTCTGCTTATCTCCCAAGAAGTAAAAAGCCTCGCTCCCCGGAGGTGAGAATGTGACCTTCTTAGTAAAGCAATCGAGGGTAACGTGATAGGCTGACATCCAATCCATCCCAAGCAGTACGTCCACTCCTCCTAAGTTCAGGACAATGAGGTCTGCCGAGAGCTCTCTGTCTCCTATATGAATGATACAGTCCCGGCAGATCCGGTCCACATCGGTACTTACCCCGAGCGGTGAAAACACCGATAGAGTATGACCCAATGGAACCGACTCCAGTCCCAAAGTCTTGACAAAACTAGGGACGATATAGGAGTGAGTAGACCCGCTATCGAAATGAACGAAAGTAAGGGTCGAAAAGACAGGAAGGGTACCTAGCGTTATTGGAAACATGTAAGAAAATAATCTAGCTACCGGTTGCTACAAGTTCTAACGAATCAAAACTAATAGCAAAGACAACTACACCAAAACGTCTACGAATTGAAATTCTAAGTTCAGGGTTACCTTCGATTGCTCCCCCAGAAGCCTCTGGGTCTTGACCAACTAGCATGTACGTCCTTCCCTGAGCCTGGTTGCCTCCTCCGCCCTGACGGGGGAAAGACCTCTGCTGCTGTGCCTGGGGAGGACGCTGCTGCTGCTGAGCTCTCTGTGGAGACCTCTGCTGCTGCACAGGTGGTGGCAGCAGAGCAGGCCTCTGGGGTGGAGCTGGTAGGAGTGGCTGCCGACGAAGCTGTGGACAGTTCCACTTCAGATGCTCAAACGAACCGCACTGAAAACATCCACACCGCGGCGGTCCAAGAGCTGGAGGACCACGAAAGTTCTGAGGCTGGCGCGGCGGGGGTCGAGTCTCCATAGGCCTAAACCTCTTCTGAGTCGGTGGACCGTTGCGACTGCTGCCACTCCGCTTCTCCATGATAGCGTGGGACTCCTTCAACTCCTGCTCCACTGCCAGGGACCGGTTGACCAACTCCTCATAAGATTGCCCCAAGAAAGGGGTAACCCTACCTCTGATTGCTGGATTCAAGCCATGCTCAAAGCGCAAGGCTCTCCTACTGTCGGTCGCCACCTGGTGTGGAGCATACCTCGCAAGCTCCGAGAACTTGGCCTCATACTGTGTCACAGTACGAGATCCCTGATAGAGCGCCAGAAACTCCATCTCCATCTGGTTCTGCACGGTAACCGGAAAGAACTTCTTCCGAAAGAGTTCCTCGAACTCCTGCCACGTAATCGCTCCTCGATCTGCTGCTCTGGTGCGCTGGACAGCCTGCCATCAGAAGTCTGCCTCAGCCTCAAACTGGTACGAGGCGAAGGTTACTCTCCTATCGTCGTGATGCCCAACGCGTTCAGTATCTTCTCAGTCTGCTGGAACCATCGATCGGCCTCTATGGGGTCTGGCTCGCCCTTGAAGCTCGGTGGTCCCATTGCCTTGAAGTCTTTCAGCAATTTCCCTTGCCGCTCGCCCTCAGCCTGCTGACGAGCCTGGGCCTGGGCAAGAGCAGCCTGCGCTAGCTCGGCCTGCTGCTGAGCAGCCGTCTGCTGCTGCACAACAGCAGCCTGCTGCTGCTGGACCATGGTGGCCATCCCCTAGAGCATTTCCATCATCCTTGCCGTGCTATCAGACGCAGAGGACGATCCTGCTCCGTTGCTCGCACCATTTCCACTCCTAGTACCCGCCATCTGAAATTGAAAAGATAGTCCTAACGTCAACTATCTATTAACCAACTATTTAGACTCTAGACTTAGACTCCTAATCCTAGAAACTAATCCCTAGGAACATATCCCTAGGCTCTGATACCAGCTGTCACGCCCCAGAAATCTGTAGACTGATTCCTGGGTTGTGAGGTGAGAAAGAAAGAGGGTTCTGGGTATGGTTACTTAACTATGCCAATTTAGGATTCTCACTGGGCTCTTTCTACGCTCACACACAAGCAAATGAAAGAAGGGGGAGCAAATGACCGCCGTTTTATCGTCCGAACTCGGATTCGGACGAAACCAGCGGCATTGTGCTCAGAACTTTGAGTCCCACCTATTAAACCTAGAAGATAACCCTAGAACCCCTTCTACCCTAGTGAACCAACCATGCGATCGGTTTTACCGGTTCTACGTGGTTTGACCCGAAACCATCCGATCGAAGTCGGATTCCAGCGAAACTGGAACCATCGGAAAGGGTTCTTCGAGCCCGATTCGATGAGTAGGTTTAGCTTCTAAATACTTGTTTGACCTAGTATTGTTTAGGTTCGAGTTCTTCAGTCGCACGGATTTACGTACTGTCGACTCAATGTTGGTCCCCTATCGAGGGTGCCCGACTATCCTTGGCATAGAACCCTCATCGTAGATTCTTTTGTTTTAATCGATAGAGTTGTGATGCGGAGCTATGGTTATTATCAGACCTTGATCGTGGTGATCCAGCGGAGATGGATCAGAGGCAGCTAGCCGGAGTCGTGTGCGATCGACAACCAGGTGACATCTACTACCCTTGCGTGGTCTTTGATAGTGGGAAATGAGAATGACTAAGGGTAGGTGTCCATGACACTGCATGCGGGCCCCGCCGGGCATCGTCGCATGTGGTCAAGTGGACCCCGCCTTGCATGCGGAGTCGCGAGTCCGGTGACGCATGCTTAAAATATTAACAAAATAATAATAATGATTGCTAGCTTTTGATTGTATGGACACCGTAATTAGGATTCCCTTAAATTAAATAATAAATTGAATAACTAATAATTATCGGAGCCCACCCTCCTGAGAGGAGTATGGCAACCCTAGCACACGGGTCATCGGGATGAGTGCCTTACTTTATTTATTTATTATGTCGCATGGGTTACGAGAGCAGTACGGGATCAGGGATAAATTGTTGGAAATTGTTAAGCATTAAATATAGCTTTTGTAACTTCAGTATATATGTTGAAAGATGTTATATGAGAATCTACCTGATTAGAGGGTAGGGACCCCGTGCGCGCAAGGGCCGTGAACCACCCTGCGCGTACAGCCGAAGTTAAGTAGGTTAGGGGTCACGGGCAAGGGTTGTGGTAAAGCCAATAGGAGGTGCCCTCGAGTAGGGATTGGCCTAGCAACCCTGTCTCGGGGAGTTGAAGTCCCCATAGTAAAGCAAGTTGGGCGGTAGAGCTCCACTGTGAAAGACGGGAAACCCCTTATGATCATCTGGGTGACTAGTGCATGGTGTTGGTGGATGCATGGCGAGAGAGTTGGTCCTCTACATCGAAATAAAAGGCCCTATAGTAATGCCCGACCGGGGGCAGGATGAACAAAATATCCGGGGTTCACATTTTGATAGTGTGTGTTTTATCTATTTATGAATTTAGAATTGTATGACTGTTTACATGATGACCTTGTGACTTCAAATGAACGTCTTATCAATCTTGTAGTCTTTTCTCTTCAGACATTGTAATTATATTAGAATAAATGTTTTTATTAGTTAGTTAGTATTCTATGGTTGTTGTTGCAATGGTTCCAGCTGAATTCCTTTGGGTAGGCCTCTCCTCAAGGCCCCAAGCCTATGATAGATCATGATGAAAATATAAGTGCATATAAATGACTAAATTGATTAACCTTGTAGATAGGAACCCTAGACTGGTGCACTTGAGTGTTAGGTAGTGGGTAAAACCACTTGGCTAGCCGTAGGAGGCTTGAGCCTCGTGCTCCCTCAATAGACTCCTGTCAGTATGTAGTGGCACCGACAGGTCACTCATACTGAGAGGATATGACTTTTGAAGGTCGAGCTTGACTAGATAATGTCTTTTCTCTATTGACATTTCTCTTTCTCTGCTTTTTAAATAAAAATGTTTTCGAGAAATCAAATTTAAAAGATTCCTCTCTTGTTTCTCCCTCCTCCTTGTTTTTCATATTAGAGAGCGTAGAAGCCCTGTGAGAACCCAAATTGGTGTAATTAATTGACCAGACCCAAAATCCCATCCTTTTCTCACCTCACACCCCAGGGATCGGTCTTCAGATTTCTGGGGCGTGACATGGCGACTCGTCTTCCTCGCATGGTGTTTCGTAGAAGGAGAAGGCTCATCGTATGGAGGCACTCAGAGATCCATCGACGAGGTGCCGTGCATCATATGAGATCGGGTGAACTAGAAGGCGTCTCCCGCAACCTTTTGCTGTCCAGAATTTGCACAGAAAATCAGTGTTGTTTCTGTGATTCCGGGAGCTACAAAAGTCCAAACGACGTGAAACTTATTGAAAAAGTTGCATCTCGAAGTTGGCTACCTGCAGTCCAAATTTCAGCCCAACCAGAGTTCGAAGCAGAAAGTTATGGCCGTCGCACCGAAGCTATATCGAGCAGATCCGTAGTCCGTCTCCATTGACAAAGAAGAAATTTGTCGCGGTGAAAGAATCCGCACGCAGGTATGATCTCTAACAAGTAGATCTAACATAATTAGAATATGCATACATGCTAGATTGTTCTTTTGTGTTAGATCGTCGTTAGGGGTTCGTGTAGTTGCCATGCTAGTTTCATACACGCATATGTAGATCGTTTCGATGAAAATTTTGATATATAACGCACACCGCTCACGGTCCTCGGACCTTCTCTTTGCTTCCGCTGCGGGCCTCTACCATGGATTTATTTCCAACAATTGGTATCAGAGCACGCTAGTGGTGTGCGTTTCATATTTTTTCATGAAACCGTCATGTGCGCGCATGAATAGTTTGTGCCGCCATCGGGGTTCTACGAGTAGATCATGCATAGTATATTTTGTTTGTTCTATGAATCGTTCTTGCAGGGCGCTGCTTCTAAAATTATTCTGGATGTGTGAATGCTTGCTACCGGTGGTCGGACCCCGTGTTAGCAAATATTGTTTGGATGTTTTTTCTTCTGTGTGTGGATAGTTTTTAGAGCCTTAGTCGGACAAGTGGTGGAAGTTGACCACCCTTGATTCCCAGGCTTTTAGCTAGGTTTGTTTTTCCTTTTTGTTCTAGGAAATTGTGTACGAGCGAGCACTTGCTTGAAGCGTACTAGATCTTTTTCGATTGCAGATTGAAAAGGAGGACCTACCGTGAAGATCCACCACCGGGAAGACAAGCGAAACCTTGGAGGACGATGACGATCCGGCGAAGCGTACACGATGACGGCAAAGGGCAGAAAGCGTCAGGAGATCGTATACAGAGGCTTGCACCGGATCGAGGACCTTGTGAAGGAGACAAAGAGCCTGCGCTATGCCAGTCAGGTTCAGGGGTTGGACCCTGAACTTGATTCAGTTGTGTGCTTGTTTCTTTCAGTAGTTCTTTATATTTCTGTAGAGAACCCCGATGCAATAATATGATTATCTGTGTTAGAGGGATGCCCTTTCCCCTCGGGTCCTAGCGACCTTATTAGGATAGGATTTCACTAGTGACGCCTATTATTTAATTGACCCTTGATGATAGCATGAATTCCTCACATTTGGTTATGCCCCCATTAGGTCAACACCCGATTAGTCGGGTGTACCTATTTGGCAAGCATCAAAACCTAGAATGAGTTGGAATTCTACTATGACATCATTCGTCAAATTTATAAGCGAGACGCCATGGTAGTGGAAAACCTTTCCTGTCAGTTTGACCTTAGACTAGGCTCCAGAGCATTAATGTGATAGCGAGGTTTGCAGAGCATCGACGTTCTTGGGATATGTAATGTGACCCTTAAGTGGAGAAATCCACTTGAGGCAGGGACTATGATATTCCGAGATCGATTAATGCTTCGCGAAAGGCTTGAAACGCTAGTGGGAGCATGGTATGACCAGGGTCTAGTGTATAGGTTGTCGTGACCTTAGTATACACTCATACTTGCATTAAATAACCCTCAAATTTAATAAGGGATGCAAGAGAGGACTTTTAGAGATCCTCTGGCCTCCACGGCCAATCACTTCGTGCTCGGGTGGGAGGGCATAACTCAACAACCCCCTTGGGTGAGAGCTGTATTTTTCCATGCCAAGCTACTTAGTGATCTCCCTCGGGATATGGCGATTACGGCGCCAAAGGTTCAGGCTTTTACTCACCCTCGTGGGGGCCGTTAGAACTTCTGTTCCGTAATTGCCTAGGCTCGTGGTTAAGCATCCGAAGTACACGTGAGGTATTCGTTGTGAAGACAATGGTGATCACGTGGTACTGGCCAAAAGATAACCATGGTTTATCAAAGCCCTTAGTTGGCAGATTTGGATAGGGTCAAGGGAAAGACCCGTGTAAGCGGATGACCTACACACTGCCCCCTCGGACAGGTACAGCCTATTTCGAGATCTTACATACATGGTTAAATTAATCCATAGAGGTGTCTTCGCTGTGAGGGTAGCGCTGACATTTGGATATAATTAGCTTATTTTCAAAATCCATAAAATAAGTTTTTTGTGCATTCTTTTTCATTCAACCATATAGTTCCCCTATCCGCTATCCCATAAGAGAACCAGTTATCGGGTCTCTAACTACGTAGAGCGGAAGCGCTTTTCTTTAGCTTATGCATAGGGTAGTAAACGTACATTGGCATGTAATCTAAATATCCCTGTACTAGACCTAACGGGTCCAGATATCACTAGGACACTAACTAGGGCATATGAAGACTAGCGAGAGTCTAAGGAGATGTGCAAGTGCTATGTTATAGCAGACTTGCGGACAACTCCTTAGAAGTAAGTCAGTGATATGCCGGGTTTTCTCAAAATAAGTTTTACTTGCATAAGATGTTTGGAAGGCGGAGTCGGTAGACTCATCGTTTATCCAACAAGATACTTGTCGGTACCGAGATGTCAGTGGGTATGCTTGTTCAGGAACATATACTTGAGTTCCAGATCGAACTAGATTCCAAAGACATGGTGTCAGATGACGAGGTGGTGGAAGCCGTCTATCTTGCATCCTTGTCTGGAACTTTCGAAGGCGTTGTCAGAGACTTTAGCTTTAACAAGCTAGAGATGACAAACATAGAACTTCTAAGGAGATTTCCAAGAGACAAAGGATAAGATAAAGATTAAAGGTAAAGCCTTTAGTGCTTAACCTAGGTCTTCTTTAGAAGAACCTAAATGAGTAACTTATCAGAGATCGAAAACTATTCTAGTGCAGAAACTGGTATGGAATCCTAAGTATGGTAACGCTAAGGACGGAAGTGTCTCTGTTTTGGCGAGTATAGGGGGTATTTGAAGATTAAATATGGCCTCAGGATGTTAGGAGTTGAGTCGCTATCTAGTAGCAGTTCTTATGCTTCTTGGAATGTAGACTTCGGGGCTACAGAGATTCAAGGAAAGCAGAAGGCTACTTTATAGTGAAGTAATCCTAACATAGGTACTGATGCCATAAGCCGCTGCGGAAGCTGATAGATATGAATGTCTTAGTTTTTCTGAAACATGGATTTTGATTTGTTAGAGATGTAGTTCTGTTTCCTCCTTGGTAAATGAAGTTTTTTAGTTTTAGACAGCACCGTAGGTGTGTATCTTAAACTGAATAGATAGCTTCATTACTAGAGGAATAGATCAGAATAATCTCTTTGTATTTAATCCTAATTCGGAAATAGATTTCATGACAGCTGCAGCGTCTAATTAAAATTCATCTAAATCCTTCGGAGAAGCTATCTCATTTGTGACCCCTCTGATTTAGATATTCTGCCTTAGATAAATTCAGAGATAATAGAAGGCCGAGTTTCTGTTCACAGATTCATCGGAGATCCGTCTAACCTCTGAGTGTAATCTGGAAGGCATAATAACTAAAAGGGCCACAAAAGGTATGGGGGTTAGTTAATTTTGATGTCTATGGTTCCAAGAGCGTCTAGACGATAGAAGACTCTTCGATTTAATCGAAGGAATAAGTCACTATCGGACGAGTTCCATAGAATCCTAAAGGAGCATGGGATTATCTCCCAGTTAAATGCTCCAAGGATGACACGTCAGAATGAAGTCTCCGAGAGAAGGAATCGGACTCTGTTTGACATGGTCCGTAGTATGATGAATATTGCCAAGTGTACTACCCACCTTTGGTGGGGTTGTTCCTTAAAACAGTAGCTTATATATGAAACTATCTCTCATCTAGATCAGTGCCTCAAACCTATAGAGAGCTATGGTCTAAGCGAAAGCTGACACTATAATGTCTCGAGATATAGGGTTGTCCTGCACTTGTGCAAAAGGACAAGAGGGATGATATGGAGATATAGTTCCAGGTATATCTGTTTGTAGGTTACCCTTAGGAGGCATAAGGTGGACTATTCTATGATCTTGAGGTTTGGAAGGTAATCGTTTTTACGAATACCATCTACCTAGACCAAGATTATATTATAGACCATAAGTTTATCAGTAAGGTAGTTCTGGGTGAACTACTGGGTACTGGTAGAGAGTGCGCATCTGAAAAACGTAGTGAGAGTAGATGATACAAGAAACTAGTATACCTGGTACTGTAGAAACGATTCACTTTGTACCACCACCACCACATCGTTGTGGGACCATCAGAGCTCCTGAAAGATACTATGGAGAAACTTCGATAGTTAATCTAGAGTTTCAGGAGGATGATCCCTAGAGCTATGAAAAGGTAGTGGGAGCTTCCGACAGCTCTGACTGACAAAAGACCATGGAGGCAAATCAGCATCAATGTCCCTTGGAATAGTCTTGACACTTATATCACTATCACCCTTCAGGGTGTAGAAGGTGTATAAGAAGAGCACCCGATTAAGACTTAAGTAGCTAGATTAGTTACCAAAGGAGAAGGGATTGACTATGTCAAAACCATCTCACTGGTAGCTATGCCTAAGTCTATTTTGGATCCTCTTAATCTATCGTAGCCCATTATAGTTGGGAGATCTGGTTGATGGATGTCAAGACAGTTATTCACTAACGGGAATTTGGAAAGGATATATGGATGAGAAGCCCCAGGCTTTGTGTCAGTAGGTTAGGAAGATATGGAATGCAAGTTGCAATGGTCCATTTATGGACTGATGCAAGCATCCAGGATGGAATGTCTATTTTGATCAAGGGAATCTGCTCACACGAATTTGATCAGAATGAGGATAAACCAAGTTGGTACAAGAAAGATGAAATAGCTACAAGGGTGTATTTAATACTTTACGTTAACGATATTCTACTGATTGAAAATGACGTAAGAATATTGTTTACGGTAAATGTTTGTAGTCATCATAATTCGATGTGAAAGACCCTAGTGAGGCGAGTTATGCTCTGGGAATCAAGGTAACTCGAGATAACCAGAGCAAGGTTCTCTTGCTGTCACATGCTACGCATGAAGATAAGATTCTAGCCAGATTCGTTTTACAAGGCTAGATATCTATTACGCAGCAGGAATGATGGGTCGGTTTCAGTTGAACCCGGGTCCAGATCTCTGGACCGATGTGAAGGGTATACTCAGAAATCCTCATTAAGTAAGGATTGTGAGTTAGCTTGCACTTCACAGGTCCTGATATCGATTGGACACACAGGATCTGACTTTGGTGTCAGATGTGCGTTCCAGAAAATCGATTTCAGGGATTATTTTTATCTTGGGATTAGAAGCGGTAGTTGGTAGAGTGTGAAGCAAGTGCATCACAGACTCTACCACAGAGGCTTAGCACGTTATAGCGTGCGAAGTAGTATATCAGGTGGTAAGGCTTAGGAAGTTCTTAGAGAACTTGGGACGCGTACCAGAGGCTCAGTTATCTGTTATTACAATAGAAGAGCGGTAAGCAAGGTCCAAGGAGACTAGGCACCGCCGTGAGGGGAAACCCATCAAGTACAAACTCCACTTGATTTGACAGTTATAGGAGGAAATGCAAGTAGCGGTACTGAGGTGGAATCTACAGACAATGTTGCCAATTCCTTTAAGGAATTCCTGCAAAGGCTTTTGGGCAGCATATAGACGCTACAGAGCTCAACACCGTTATTCCTCGTTAGACCTAGTGGGAGATTGTTAGAATTAGTGAGGTCTATAGCTCGTAAAAACCTATAGTTTAGCTATGTATGGTTGATAGTATAGGATTGCATATTGGTACGTACCTTAGTACGTGTTCTGATTACAGAACAGAGAGCCATGGCTACATGGTAATCCTCTTGAGTGGGAGACTCAAGGGACTGGTCCCATGTAACCTAAATACGTTCGCAGCTCTGATTAGGGTTGGTCGTCCTATCAGATTAAGCTGTTGGGATGACAGAGCGTGGGTGTCTCCATCACGGTCATTACCAGGCACAGTGTCTGTGGCCGAACGGAACCAACACGGTGCACAGATAGGTGAGCAGACACTGGTGCACTAAACCGTGTTTCTGCTTAGGGTAAAACGGTCCTAAACCCTGAGGAACCATGTCTGGTGGACTAACCAGTTGTGTGGTGCTTTGGCGCACCAATGTGTGAGGATCCGGATGCAGTGATCCAAAACCACGGTGTACTGGGTTACCCGGCTGGTGTTGCATCAGCATGTCACTCCTGCAGGCTATCCACACCCCTAACGAGAGATGCGTTCCTTGGTCTGACCTACGTCGTAATAAACCCTGGCCAGGTGGTCATCAGTTCGACTGGTGATGGATCCAGTTACTCAGCAGACTTATCGGAGGTTCGATGTACGTGGTCAATCGGGAAGGAACCGAGTTATATGAGCACTCGAGTCTGACGGTATTCTCCACCGCTCGAGTTGCATCATGGCACCAGTGGAGGGACAACGGGTTTACCATACTAAGCGGAGAGCAGGGGTATGAGGGAGAACATAGTAAGTCCGGGGGAATTGGAGTGCAGCCTGTGTCGCACTTTGGGTGGCTACGCAGGTTAACTCGGACTCAGAGGATCGATGGTACACTCGGGTAGTGTGTCGATCGAGTCTGAGTTGGAAGCCATGAACCCTGGTCCCTGAAGGTTCCACCTTATCGACATTATGTACGGTTCTTATACCATCTCCTCGAAACACAAAATATAGTTAGAGGAAGCGAGAAGTCCAAGCCTACGCTCTGTGAGTGCTTCGCACTAGTGTACGGTAGATGCGTAGCTACGTGTGTGCACTAAGGGGAAACCCTAGGTTAGTGCAAAAACACATGTAGCAATTTCTTGTCATAAGTGGACTTTGCCACATGGGTGCGATGCACCGGGATATATTGCGAGTTGACTAGTTGACTTCACTAGGGGCACCCTACGGGAACCTCAGAGAATAGTGAAATCACTGGTGCACTTCACTTATGTGTGCCTAGCAAAGTCTCGTACACGAGAAACGGCCAACTAGTGACATAAGGGCGTTTTGGTCATACCATGCGCCACTATGCACTAAGGGGGCCGGCCCTAAGTGTTGAGAGACTGGTCAAGGCCGGCCCTATTAGTTTCAGGAGGTTGATGCCTCCGATGAAAGGGCCGATCATGAGGTGCAGAAAACGGGCTGGTTTTGACCGTTTTCGAAAATAAGGAAAAGATAGAGATAAAAGAAGAGATATATAGGGAGAGGTTTGAATCAGTCAATCCTATCTACTAGACTAATCCATAAGGATAAGGCCGACCCTATATAAGGCATAGGGAGAGAGGGGGGGACGAAATTAATGAGCCCATGCAAGCCTAGGGCCGGCCCAAGCCATGGGGAAGCCCTAGGCGCCCCCCCCCCTCTTCTCTCTTCGCATCTCCTCTCTCGTCTCTCTCTCCCTCGCTTGCGCCATTGGATGGCGACTCGTCTTCCTCGCATGGTGTTTCGTAGAAGGAGAAGGCTCATCGTATGGAGGCACTCAGAGATCCATCGATGAGGTGCCGTGCATCGTGTGAGATCGGGTGAACTAGAAGGCGTCTCCCGCAACCTTTTGCTGTCCAGAATCTGCACAGAAAATCAGCGTTGTTTCTGTGATTCCGGGAGCTACAAAATTCCAAACGACGTGAAACTTATTGCAAAAGTTGCGTCTCGAAGTTGGGTACCTGCAGTCCAAATTTCAGCCCAATCAAAGTTCGGAGCAGAAAGTTATGGCCGTCGCACCGAAGCTATATCGAGCAGATCCGTAGCCCGTCTCCATCGACAAAGAAAAAATTTGTCGCGGTGAAAGAATCCGCACGCAGGTATGATCTCAAACAAGTAGATCTAACATAATTAGAACATGCATACATGCTAGATTGTTCTTTTGCGTTAGATCGTCGTTAGGGGTTCGCGTAGTTGCCATGCTAGTTTCATACACGCATATGTAGATCGTTTCGATGAAAATTTTGATATGTAACGCACACCGCTCACGGTCCTCGGACCTTCTCTTTGCTTCCGCTGCGGGCCTCTACCATGGATTTATTTCCAACAATACTCATGACCTTGTACACCTCGCCTCACCTCATCCATCTTGGCATTCCAGCCTCAGGAGTCTTGGCTCTTTGCTCTTGGCCTATTGGATCTTGGTCGTCACAGGTCTGGTGGGCCGTAGATAAAGGTTACCGACCATGACAGGCTATCGGATCGGTTCTGGAGCTTCACCGTGAGAGAGAAATCCCCGTAAAGCTTGTCTTCCAGAGAAAGAATGGAGCTATCCCACCCAATTAAAATCCCTCCTGCCGCCCCAATGGAACCCCTGGACTCCCATGAGTCAATGTGGTGATTGCTCAGGGATCGAAGGAAGCGCCTAGAGGGATCGGTGGTCTTCATCTCTTGATGCAGATCACATCAGCATTATGAGAGGGAGCGAAGAAGGTGGCCGCCTGTCTCTTGCCCATACCACCCAGACCATGCACATTCCAAGAGATGATCTTTATAAAAGAGACACAGAAATCACAACCCAAAAGGAGCAAACAATATCATACATGGTTATCAATTCGCCTCATGGCGTCAACAAAATGATGGACAACGACCGGGCTACATTCATCCAAGTATGGAGGGAGGAAGCCACCATCTACCGCCAAACCCAAAATGGTGTCGTCACCAATGCAGTTGAGAGACAGTCGAGCTCCACTGGTCTCTCCGAGCTCAAGATCTCCCCTCAAAAGGTTGATGGCAGTGGACTTCCCAGCATTAGATCGCTTCAAAATTTGTCGCAAACTGCGCCTGAGAACGGCCCCCCCAGTCCTGTCCTCCGGCACCGGCGGTCGCGAGCTCAAAACCTCCGGAGGCACTTCCCTGACCACCACAAGCAAAAGATTGTCAGAGAGAGGTGGCAAAGGGGTCCAGTCACCCCGCCTAAGGACCCCCCTGGGCAAACGCTACGACAAGGAATCCGGGCTGTCCAACAGAAGTGGCCAAGGAATCTTTAAAGTCAATCAAAGAGGCCAGTGGTCCCCGAGGAGGAATTGTCGGTGCCAGAATCGACCCGGGGGAGAATAAACCCAGGTCCTTATCGACGGGTGATCCCACAATAAAAGTGAGGTCATCAGGGAAAGAGACCATACCTTCCCGGCGATAGACTGGTCTCGGAGGGGAGTGAGCTGCGGTCGAGGACAAGGAAAGGCTTACCGTTGCAGGGTGGAGAACTGACTTCTGCGAGGGAGACTGAGATGCCGGGACTGGAGCGCTCACCAACTACCCCGAGGATGGATCCAAAGGGGGTCGACGAGGGACCGGTCCAAGAATCTCCGCACCAGCACTCGACTCTCCCAAGTCTGGGGACAGGGAACCAGAGGAGAGGTGATGAGAGAGGGTGACCTGACGGATGTGCAACGAGAAGAGTTGAAGGCCCACGAGGATAAGGCGCTCCTTCGGGATCCGTCGAGGGGATAAGGTCTCCAAGATGGCCGTGCAGAAGGAGAGAGAGAGAGCTCGGCCCCTCGAGGTCGCAGTCCACCGAGAGGACCGAACCAAACTGCCTTGCCCAGGTTGAGAGCGCCGCAGGGTCTCAGTCATGGTGAGGAAGACCGGAGATCTACATTTCAACTATGGATAAGGGCAGTCGACCGGCCGAGCCAAACGTCGAGGTCCAGCATTCCACCGAGAAGGAGACCCCTCTAGGTCAATGAGGCTGCGGGAGGAGATGTCTTGGAGGAGATGGGTGGAAGGGAACCTGACCCGTAAACAATGCCCCCTGTCGTCCATGGCCTGCACCGGCCACGACCAAAGGACGGGGAGGGAGTCATCACCCCTATGCTGACAGCCCCAGTGCGAGAGGAGAGAGCCGACACAGCCTCCGGGGATGAGGTTCCTCTAGAGAGGGAGAGAATTCCCACCCTAGAGAAGTCACAGGCCCGGGACCCCACCGGGAAGGCCTCCGCCTCCGCCGAGTCTGGGAAGGGGGCGTAGAATCCGACGGACAGAGGGTAGACTCCACTGAAGACATAGCCCTCATCCCGCTGGCCAGACGGACTGGGCAGCGATGGGCCATGTACCCAAGGTTCCAGCAGAAGTAGCAGACCGTAGCATTACGGCACGAAGACAGCATGTGGTCCCTGTCTCCGCAGCGGAAGCAGGACCCGTGAGGGAAGGGGGAGAACCTCGGAGGGACTGCCAGCTCCGACGACTTCGGCGGAGGGGGCAGCGCAGGTGGTGGCTGGGAGGCTAGGGTTTCGGCAAACGTGCGAAAACCCGGGGCTCCGGTGGCCAAAGGGGGGAAGGGTCGAGCAGTTGGCGGCCTCCCCGAAGGACGCCCCCTCCTCTTTATCCGTCACATCCGTACGATCTCCTGTGCGATGTCGACCTCGCCCACGTGGGTCTCCCCTGCGACGCTTTGAAGCCCTTGCCTGCTTCGCCGCCCGTCTGGGTGGCATCCCCACCGAAGCACCTGGAGCGCCACACAACTCCTCGGGGCTGAGAGCCATACACTCTACCTGATCCTTGTCCCGCAACATTTCTTCTCTCTTTCAACTCAATGTTCCAGAAGTTTGATCTATCAAGTACTTTACCCAGCTTGCTGTCCTGCTGGATGAAAGCTTGCAATGTTGCAAAAAGATGAAACATTCTTTTTTTGTTGTATGATTAAAACTTGCAATGTACCAACTCAGTACCGTCACTTATGGGCTGAAAAAACTGACATTATTCAACTAGAATTCAGATTAGTATGGAAATGCATATTTCGATGTTGTCTTGCAAGAACTTTGCCAAGGTTTTAAATGTGTTTTTTTTTTTAGGGTTAATGTGTGAGAGGTCCCTGACAACATATCCATCCCATGAATAGGACCTGCTAGAGTTTCTTTAAGCCTAAGGTCCTTGCCTTTTTTAATAAACCTGAAATTATCCTTTTCCTGCTCTCTTCTCCCATCTCTCTCTTGATGCGACTACCGTTGGTAAGGAGGTAGGAGGTGGGGCTTCAGCTGGTGCATCGCACCCCATCCCGACGTTAGTGACTGCTAACCGTGCATCGCTCCAAACCCCGACGGCAGCCACCATCGACTGTGCATCACACCCCAATCCGACTACAGCCACCACCAAACGTACGAAAATGACTGAAAGAGTGATTTTATTGGTTTTCAAAGTAAATAATTCTTTTGAAAACCTGTTCAAAGTATGTCTTTTTTAAGGCTTCACCTCCATGGAAACAATTAGGTTGATTATAACTGTTTACATTAGATATATTAGACATACAAAAAACGAGGAAGAGTGAAGTTTATTACATCGTCAAGTAGTGTTAATTTTATAAAATTTTGAATTTTTAATTGCAGTTCCAAAGCATACTTATCAACAAAAGGACATCTCAAACAACAATAGTGCAAATGCTCGACAAGCTAAAGAAAAAGAAGCGAAACAAATACAAAATGATATTAACAAAGGGAAAAGAGAAACATAAATACGAGATGCAGTAGTCTGGAGAAGACATTAGGCTGCACAGCGTTACCGGTTACGGTTACATATGAGGCAACGATGACAAGAGGAGTGACGACAATGACATGAGTGGTAGATTCAACATAAGGAGTGGAAGTGGAAACAAGAGGAATGGCAGGGAACACATTAGTGGCGACGACACACTGCAGCTGATGCACGAAGAGCATGTTTTTGACGATGAGCATCTAGGATTATTTTTGTTCTTTCTATTCCTTTGTATACGTATGGTGGATATTAGACTAATGACTAAGATTACATGGGTTTTTTATATTATCGTCATCGAAATATTGTCACATCCTTCGATGTATTATCACCGTTTTTGAATTATTATTGTCACATTTAAAATATTAACTTTGACCTCTTAAATTTTGTCCCACCCTTGAAATTTTTTTTGTCAGCCCTCAAAATTTTTTCCATGCCCTCGGACACGGGCATTACTAGTGTGTGTGTGTGTGTGTGTGTGTGTGTGTGTGTGTGTGTGTGTGTGTGTGTGTGTGTGTGTATATATATATATATATATATATATATATATATATATA
The DNA here is from genome assembly GCA_947650365.1 of Chamaelirium japonicum. Taxonomy (NCBI): domain Eukaryota; kingdom Viridiplantae; phylum Streptophyta; class Magnoliopsida; order Liliales; family Melanthiaceae; genus Chamaelirium; species Chamaelirium japonicum. The sequence goes on along the minus strand of OX393556.1, from coordinate 52,714,178 downwards.
TATAGGGTCAGGATCCGCTGACCCATATTTGACCTATCATCCTAATTGTTGGATTCGGATTTCAGAATGTGCTAATTTCTTGCAGAGCTGCTATCTATGATATGTTGATCATCCTAAAAAAAAACCAACGCATTCTAAAAACTCTAGATGCATCAAATGTGCTCTTCAAATCAACGGTTGAAAAATCTTATGACATTTGATGGCTCTAGAGGTTTTAAAATGTGCTGATTTTTTCTGAAGATGATCAACAGACCATAGATAACACCTCTACAAAAAAATCAGCACATTTTGAAACCCAAATCTAACGATTACGGTGATGAGTCAAAATATATTTCAGAATTTTATCGGTCATCCGATCCTAAGCATTCATATATATATATATATATATATATATATATATATATATATATATATATATATATATATATATATATATATATATATATATATATATATATATATATATATATATATATATATATATATATATATATATATATATATATATATATATATATATGGGAATGCTTAGGTGCGGTCTGCGGTTCGTGCGGTCCGCAGTCGTCCGATACACCATTCCGTGCATCAGATGCACGCGGCCGGTGCATCGGACGGCTGCGGATAGCGGACCGCACGGACCGCAGACTACACCTAAACATCCCCAATATATATATATATATATATATATATATATATATATATATATATATATATATATATATATATATATATATATATATATATATATATATATATATATATATATATATATATGGGGACGGGGAGCCTGGACCTCAGGTGCAGCGTGAACGCTGCACCGTCCGCGCATGGATGCCAAGTGTCCAACGGAACAGCCGGCGGAATTAATTCCCTACCGAACAACCCGCATATTTATTCTGAGCCGTCCGATCTCCAGATCCAACGCAAGGGGTTCATCCGCGGGCTGATTGTCGCTGTTACTGTGGCGGGCACAGTAACAGCGAGAATCAGCTCCGGATTAATCGCAGCCGTTGGATCTGTAGATCGGGTGGCTCAAACAAATACCGGTGGGCCAAATGAATCCCATTCGTGGCCCAAATGAATCCCGATCGTCTGATCGATCGAATCGAACGGGCCAAAATTCTTTTGCGGTTACTGTAGCGGCTACAGTAACCGCGAAAGTATTTTGGTTCATTTGATTCGATCAATCAGACGGTATATATCCCATTTGGCCCAAATGAATCCCATCCATCTGTGGATGAGATTCAGCCACAGAACATTTGGGCCCGCCGGTTTTGGTTTGAGCCGCCCGATCTCCAGATCCAACAGCTGCGATTAATCCGGAGCTGATTCTCGTTGTTACTGTGCCCGCCACAGTAACAGCGACAATCAGCTCGCGGATGAACCCCTTGCGTTGGATCTGGAGATCAGACGGCTCAGAATAAATATGCAGGCTGTTCGGTAGGGAATTAATTTCGCCGGCTGTTCCGTTGGACACTTGGCATCCATGCGCGGACAGGTGCAGCGTTCACGCTGCACCTGAGGTCCAGGCTCCCCGTCCCCTATATATATATATATATATATATATATATATATATATATATATATATATATATATATATATATATATATATATATATATATATATATATATATATATATATAGAGAGAGAGAGAGAGAGAGGGAGGGAGGGAGGGAGGGAGGGAGGGAGGGAGGGAGGGAGGGAGAGAGAGAGAGAGAGAGAGAGAGAGAGAGAGAGAGAGAGAGAGAGAGAGAGAGAGAGAGAGAGCTGTTACGTTGAGCTGTGAGCTACGGGTGGAAAAAATGAGCTGCCCTCATTTTGGTCCCCCTAGGAGTTTTAGAATTTGATAAAATTTGGTGAGGCTGTTATCTAGGATAAGATGATCATCCTCACCAATTTTCATCGAATTCCAAAACTTCTAGGGTCATCAAATGGTAGAAGCATTATCTATCGTCCGCAGTCGCTTCTACCATTTGATGACCCTAGAAGTTTTGGAATTTGATGAAAATTGGTGAGGATGATCATCTTATCCTAGATAAGACCCTTACCAAATTTTATCAAATTCCAAAACTCCTAGGGGGATCAAAATGAGGGCAGCTCATTTTCTCCACTCGTAGCTCACAACTCACTGTAACATTTCTCTCTCTCTCTCTCTCTCTCTCTCTCTCTCTCTCTCTCTCTCTCTCTCTCTCTATATATATATATATATATATATATATATATATATATATATATATATATATATATATATATATATATATATATATATGGAGAGAGAGAAAGAGTGTGGCACTACACTACTTCGATCACTACATACACTAGTATGAAACCCAGGCAACGCCCGAATGTGTTTGATGCACGCCATTTGGCAAAGACGATATTTGTTCAAAGAAGTGTTAAATCTGAGATGAGTGTGATTCATTCACTTGTTAGAGAGAGAAAAAGATTAACATCAAATGACCATTAAATACCATTGAATGAAAATTTATCATATTTATGGTAGGTTTTTAAATGAATTTAAAAGAGAGCCGCGTTCACACATGGAAGAAGAATTCTAGCTCTTTAAAAGACGTCCATGTGTCACAACACGGGAGAGAGGCTTCCATTTTAGTATAGATACTAGTAAGAAACCCGGGCAATGCCCAGATGAGCTTCATGCACAGCCATTTGACAGAGATGATATCACAATTGTTCGAAGAAGTATGAAATCTAAAGTGAGTGTGATTCACTTGTTAGAGAGAGAGAGAGAGAGAGAGAGAGAGAGAGAGAGAGAGAGAGAGAGAGAGATTAACATCAAATGATAATTAAATGCCATTGAATGAGTGTTTTTATTATCTTTTTGATAGGTTTTTAATAGGATTTAAAATTGAGCCGTGTTCACACATGGAAGAATGATTATGGTTCTTTAAAAGACGTCCATGTGTCACAACACGGGAGAGAGGCTTCCATTTTAGTATATAGTATAGACTAGTACTAATCCCGTGCAATGCACGAACGAATACTATGCTACCCGATCAGATCGCACATCCGGAACCACATCCCCATTGTGTGGAGAGAGAGGGAGAGGAATATGTTAATAAGGGAAGAGAGATAAATGGGGAAGAGCCGGGGAATGGGGAGGCTGCTATGTGGCACCGCAGGTCTCAACTTTATAAGAATAGTATAGATACACATATCATGAGGGAAAGCAATGGGAGGTGGGGATGAGGAGTGTGAGCGGTTTGGAGGGACTCTTGAGGTTGCCAAGTGCCACTTAAAATGTTGAAGTTGGACAAATGGCAGAACGGTTATAGATTAGTGTGAGCTGTTGGGAAGGATGAGACGTCTCTCGCTTGAGGTTGCCAAAGTGTCACTGAAAGAGACAGGTGATACAGACAGTTGCTCGAGGCTTATTGTTTTACTTATTTAGTAATGATTGCATTGATTACTGTTCATATAAACAATGTTGCACTGATCACTGTTCATATGAAAAGCAACAAGATGCTTCTGGTTATAAAATTGCATGGATTATTATTGAGGTTTTTTTTTCAGAATGGCTCCCAACTCTCTCGTATTGCTAGAAATAGACCTAATTGTTTTTTCAGAAATTTTTAAGAAGCGGAATGAAAAATATTAATATTTTAATAAACGAAACTAAAGTTGGGAATTTATCAAAAACGAACTATTACGCCATCTCAAATGGAGTAAAGTCTTTACGCCATTTGAGATGGCGTAAAACTTTTGGGTTTTTTTTATAATGCCGATAATGCCCTTCATTTACGCCAACTGAGATGGCGTAAATTTCTTTTTTTTTATTTATTTTTTATTTTTTTATTTATTTTTATTTAATCTGTCGGTTCTTATTTTGATTTTTATTCTTTCATTATTCTATCATCTAACGGCTATTATTTTCTGTTCCGTTTTTGAAAATATGGGGGCTAAAATCTAATTCAAGCAAAATTTGGGTAAAATCTAATTCAAGCAAAATTTGGGGGGTAAAGTCAAAATAACCCTTCTTTTTATATACTCAAAGGCTTTACGCCATTTGAAATGGCGTAAAGCCTTTGAGTAAATAAAAAAAAGGGTTATTTTGAATTTACCCCCCAAATTTTGCTTGAATTAGATTTTACCCCCCACATTTTCATTAATTAGACTTTACCCCCCAAAACTAACTGCATCGTCATCTCACCCCCCAAAACTTTATTTCTTTTCCATCAGCTCACCCTTTCTCTTAGATGGTGAGTTGACAGAAAGTTAGTTTTAGGGGGGGGGGGGGGGGGGGGGGGGGTAAAGTCTAATTAATGAAAATGTGGGGGGTAAAGTCTAATTCAAGGCAAAATTTGGGGGGTAAAGTCAAAATAACCCTTCTTTATTTACTCAAAGGCTTACGCCATTTGAGATGGCGTAAATTCTTTAAGACTTTACGCCATTTGAGATGGCGTAATAGTCCGTTTTTGACAAATTCCCAACTTTAGTTCCGTTTATTAAAATATTAATATTTTCCATTCCGTTTCTCAAAAATTTCTGTTGTTTTTTGCATTATTTTTTTGACCATTTTTTTGTTTCAGACTAAAGTACCCCCCCCCCCCTCCCGAAGCTTATAAAGGGCTTCACTCTCAATTTCAAAGGAATTTGACTCTGCTTCACTGATGATCTGTCTTCCTTTTCGATCGCTAATACTTTAGGAAGAGACACGTGGTTCATCCCATTTCAATGACCACGATTGAGCAATGGGATTAATTCGAGAGTGATGCCAGTACCACGACCGACTGCAGCCTACCACCAGTCGTCGTCGTCTGCCCGTCACCTTCGACGACCGACGAGCACTTCCTGCCGATGACGCCACCCCGTCGGCCATCCCTCGCCGCCGTCGGCGGCGGCCACCACCCCCACCGACCACCGGTTGCCCACCGTCATCGCCCCGTCGGTAACCACCCACGGTGGCCGATGGGGCATCGTGGGTGGTGGCCAGCGGTGATGGAGGTGAGTAGTGGCCGATGGGGCGTTGACTATCGTGAAATGCTCTGGCGCACATGGGTCGGCGCATCAGTGAAATACTTCAGATCATTTCACTGATGTGCCTATGCACTGCGCATTTCACTGATACACCGACGCATCATGCGCGCCGGAGCATTTCACTGCGAGCCGCAGTAGAATTGGCCGGCGCATTTCACTGCAGCTCGCAGACGAATGCGCCGACGTCTTTCACTGCGAGCCGCAGTAGAGTGCACCGGCGCCTTTCATTGCGGGCAGCAGTAGAATGCGTCGAGTGGTGGCGGATGGGGCGGTGAGTGGTGGCCAATGGGGCAGCGAGGGTGGTGGCCAGCGGCAATGGCAGTGGGTGGTGGCCGATGGGGCGTCAACAATGCCGAACTTGCCTCCGATTTTCATTTCTTCCATTTCTTTCACTATTTTTACATTACATCCACACAATCTTCCATTAAAAAACTACCAAAGGTACTGACTTCATTTTATCCTCGTCTTTAAATGATCTGGTAGAGGATCACCCGAGGGTCGCAATACCTCCAGAATCACTAAATTCTTATGAGAAATGAAGAAGGTACACCATGCCGAACTTGCCTCCGACTCTCATTTCTTACTGTCTATCACTGCCATTGGCCACCATCGCTCGCCACCGGCTCGACGGCAAGTACTCACTAATTACTTTACACTATGTAAGGGCGTCGGGGATGAAAAACGACATCATCACAACAATATCCAGTGATGAGAGGCGGTTGAAGCGAGAAAAAATTCAAACCGACAAGATGAACAAATTTTTTATTTATTTTGTTTAGTCTTTGTGACGACCAAGATCCAATAGGCCAATAGCCAAGAGCCAAGACTCCTGAGGCGGGAATGCCAAGATGGATGAGGTGAGGTGAGGTGAGGTGAGGTGTACAAGGCCATGAGTTAGCCCCACATCGCTTGGAGAGAAGGAGATCCTGAGCTACTTATATAATTTCCCCTCCCAAACATAGAAGATGCGTTTTAAAACCGTGCGCCGCTACGGAATTCGTAAGAACTCCGTAGTTAAGCGTGCTCGAGCGAGAGTAGTACCAGGATGGGTGACCACCCTGGGAAGTTCTCGTGCGGGCACGGGCAAAGCGGACAAAATCTTATATGTTTGGGGCGGATGTTACAAAATGGTATCAGAGCCGGTTCTCCTCGGGATGGGAGGGGTCTAACCCTACACGAGGACGTGTAGCCCTAAGGGGGGTGGATTGTGACGACCAAGATCCAATAGGCCAATAGCCAAGAGCCAAGACTCCTGAGGCGGGAATGCCAAGATGGATGAGGTGAGGTGAGGTGAGGTGAGGTGTACAAGGCCATGAGTTAGCCCCACATCGCCTGGAGAGAAGGAGATCCTGAGCTACTTATATAATTTCCCCTCCCAAACATAGAAGACGCGTTTTAAAACCGTGCGCCGCTACGGATTTCGTAAGAACTCCGTAGTTAAGCGTGCTCGGGCGAGAGTAGTACCAGGATGGGTGACCCCCTGGGAAGTTCTCGTGCGGGCACGGGCAAAGCGGACAAAATCTTGTGTGTTTGGGGCGGATGTTACAGTCTTTAAGGGTAAAATGGTCACAACAATGCAACATCTGTTTAGACGTGACATTTGGCACGTGTTGAGAGATACAAAAGTAATGCAAAAAGCAACCGGGTCTATTTCCAACAATACGACAGAGTTAGAGCTATTCTGGAAAAAACCTCATTATTATTCATCATCCTTTCACTTTTTTTATGAACAGTATTTGGGAACTATTCATCATCCCCCTCCAATGTTCCAATTACTTTTTCTTTTTTTGTTGGTAGATTGAAGGGGGAGAACATCATCGGATCCCCAAAAAGTCACCACATGTTGGCGGAACAGTACAAATCGCCACCAGATGGGGGAAAGCATACCACCAAGACGCCACAAGCGGTAACCAAACAAATCCTAAAAAAAAAAAACATAGAGTCGTATTTCGATGAAGACTAAAGACACCACATCTGCCTGGGAGCCAGTTACTGTTCGTTTGAATAGTAACTTGATGTTTCCCATATAAATAATTGCACGGATTAGTATTCGGTAAAAGATCACCGACATCCCGGGCATCGCTCGGGTTGCGTACAAGTATATAGGAGAACACTAGGGCTAGGGGTTAGTTTTTGTTTTTTTGGATGGAAGTCCTATTGTCTCGGCCATTAATTAAAGATAGCATCAGAAAATAGGACTCCTCTAACTACATCTCGAACAGAGGTAGTGGACTAGGGGTTTGTTTGAGACCATTGGAATGCCAATATGAAAGTCACTTTTTTTTCCTTTGAAAAATTAAAAACGTGACTCAGCGCAGACAGTAGCCACAAACTATGGGACAAACTGAGTAATGCTGCTTGGGCAACCTAGGGACGATCGGGGGTGGGCCGACCATTTGGATTCTTTCTTGATGTAACCTTTAGCAAAAGCATAAACAATAATTTTTAAAAAATAGATTGAAAAAAAAATTATTTTGAAGGAGTAGATCAAAACTTTTAATTTCGTAGCAACGGACTTCTACGACAGTTCGACTGCCGTATAAGAAAAAAAGACTAATTACTTCCCGCGATACTTTCTATTAGTCATTTAGTCTTTATACGACAGTCCGACTGTTGTATAAAGTCAAGACTAACCGTTGGGATCTTTATACGGTAGTCAGACTGTCGTATAAATAGTCGTTGGTCTTTATAAGGAAATCAAACTGTCGTATAAGGTTATACGACAATCAAACTGTCATATATCGGGCCACACATTAATTAAACTGCCTATATGACACTTGAATTGCCGTAAAAGTCTGTTGTTGCTAAATTAAAAGTTTTGGGTCCATTCTTTCCAAATAAATTATTTTTTAATTCATTTTTTTAAATTTATTGAAACGAAAAAGTTAAGGGGGGCAGAAGAGAAATGCTATTTGAGCAGACTGAGGGACAATCTACTGACAACTCCATGTGTAGAGGAGCTAGAACTGGCGTCTCTTGATTGGCGGAACTATGGGTCATGGGATGAACCCAGGGGGGTGCCAATCATGCCACGTGGGCTGGTGGTGGCTACCAACAGTTGGCCGACTGTTGGTTGGCTGTGGATGGCAATGTCGGTGGGGGGTCGCCGGTGGTAGGCGGCAGCTGATTGTGGCCTACGAGGCAGCGGCAATGGTGGACGGTGGCCAGTGGTGGGCAGTGGCTAGTGGTAGTGGCATCCCCTAGGGTTCATCCCATGGCCCATGGATTCAACTCCTCTCCACCGATGATCGTCTCATCTTTCGGTCGCTTCTGATTTGGGGAGCAGCACGTGGCGATCTCGGTTTCAACAGCCACGACCTATGGGTCCATAGATCATGGACATTAAAATCAGGATCGTCATGTGTTGCTTCCTAAATCAGCAGCGACCGAAAGGGGAGACAACCATTAGTGGAGAGGAGTCGAAGTAAAAGGCTGGCTATTATCAGGTGCCATGTTTGCACCCGTTCTCCACCTCAAAAGGCTGGAAAGGGTCCAGTTATTATCAGGTGCCAAGCATGAGCCAATGTCCAAAATCCTTTGCTTACCTGTTTGAGGCTAAGTACGGTGCACCAATTGGATATGGGTGCAACGGGCGGCGGTGTCGTGGGGTGTCAGGGTGTCAGACGATGAAGTAGAGAAAGGGGCAGGATTCATCTGGAACGGGGTAACTTCCATGAATTCCAATGCAACCAAACCACCCCTTGTAATATTGCAGGTTGTAATTATTGGGAGGCCTAGATAAAATTTGAGTAAGTTTGAGATCAAATATTTCACTCTAATCCATCACTCCATGGCTGCTTGCGCCCTTCCATCGGGATCCACAAGTGAGCCAGATTCCTCCCGCTGACGAAGTACGAAGTTTACCGGAAATACAAAGGTGTACAAACTATATTGAATGCCAGCCAAGGCAACTAAGGTTGCATCCCAGTGGCAATAGCACATGTACCCTATCTGGTAGGTTGTGCAATCAAATCTTGTGAGCTTCTCCCTTATTTGTGGCCGGTTTATATCTCCCCTTTGTGGCGAGTTTATCTATGCTCCTGTTGCAATATTATTGGCGAATGTATGGTTCAAACCTTGATCTATCTTAAACTCTACGTACTAACAGGCAATGTACTGACAATGAGGTTACTTCAAAAGAAAATATATAATGCCTAATGGCGAAAATGAAAAAAAAAAAAGACAAGAGATGAAGAAAACAAATATATATTTTTTACATAAATGGTCCCTTCATAAAACAATGCAACTAAAACGATTTTTGGCCAACGGACATGGGTAAAAATGAATTTTCGTAAAAATGAATTAAGAACACTCACATTATAGTTGCTTTCGATCTGAATTGATTTTCGTTTTGTACTAAATTGTTACTTTTTTGTTGTACAAGAGTGTTCTTAATGTGAAACAAAACATTCTTGTGTCCGTAATGTGAAATAAAAGTTATTCTAGAGATCTATCACTAAGGCTCCCAAAACACTACTCATCCCACTCCAACAAAACAACTCTACTTGGAGTAATGCCAGAGGCCTCAAAATCAATCTAAGGATATTACTAGCATGTGTTTGGAAATATAATAATGATAATTAAATATAGCAAAAATGTGATAAAAGATATCATGTGGTTTGAATTACTTGTATGATTTGAGAGAACTGAGGAATATGATGAGGTATGTAGAGATACGTGATATCTAGACTATTTACATGAGATAGTAGAATATCTCATTCATTCTCTATATATACATTATAAACCTTAACACAAAGAATCGCATATTCTTTCTTTTTTGTGTTTTTTTTTCATGGCTCCCTTCTCTAATGGTTGAAAGAATTTTACATGGTATCAGAACAATCGAAATCTCCTAACGGTAGGAATTACTAATGCAGAGGATCGATGACTCTGTTGGGAGATTTTGATCGCTCCGATGTCATATAAAATTTCATCAACCATCAAAGAAGGGAGCCATGAGACACAGAAAAAAAAAAAACATGAGAGAATAATGTTTTCCTGGACTTGTTTGTGTTTAGATTTACACTATATATAGTGCATGAATGAGATTTTCTACTATGCCATATTAAATATTCAAGATATCACATATCGATCTCTCCGTACCTTGTCATATCCCTCAATTCTCTCGATCAAATCATATAATTATCTCAAACCAAATATTATATTTTATCACATATGTGCCAAATATAATTATCATTATTATATTTTCTAACATTAAATTGTTTGCTCTCTATAGTTCTCACTAAGAAATTTAGTTTTTTTTTTTGAGAGACCTTATGGTTAATACATTGCATTTTAGTGCTCAGAGAACAATATAGACAAAGCACTGCGTACATCCAACTTGACCCGACTTGCTCTTGGTTCAACCACGACCAGCTAGAACTCGAGATCACCCTCTTGGATCAACCAGAAGCCGCAAGAAAGACGAGGGGAATCCCACAGAATTCGATTACACGACCTGCTTGGTGGGGATCAGGTGCTTTACCACTGAGATGGGACCTCAATCACACTAAAAAATCTAGTTTGATTCATAGTAGGTTTTTTTTCGAAAAAAGAGGAGGCATATTCCATCAACATGGTTTCAAATCCATGCCGAAAAGTTTGTATTTCTCAAATAATTTGTAAATCTTGTGAAAACTCAATTTTTAGCCCATCCCTTGATCCTCGGAAACAAGGTCTTGTAAAGGACTTGTTGGATGAATGGTAAAGTCTTCTTCTTTTTGTATCATCTATTATTTTCGTCTTTTGTACTGTAGTTATATTATCGTATATTATTTATTTTTAATTTTCATAGTACACTAAAATTTAAAAATTTAATATTTGGATATTGAGTTAATTTGATAGGCTTGGTCCAATCCACATTGTTGGATCGGCCTGTTTGTATTATGGGTAGGCTGTCAAAGGGTAAGGACAGGGCAGGGTTGGGTCATATTGGATCCGGCCCTTTATTTTTTTTGGTCCATTCAAAAGGGTGGATCATTACATCATGATCCTAAGGTCCTCAGACACTAGGGCTGACAGAGGAGTAGGAATATCAGTTACCCAGTAACCCTCCACCCCGGAACTTCCGGCACCATAAGCCAGCCAGTGGGCAGCACTGTTGGCCACTCTTGGAATCCACTGCACCGTAACCCCCGGCAACTAATCCCAAGGCCGCAAACAGGCCATAATGCTCGAGCATAACTCAACCAAACATCATTTCCCGACAACAAGAGCATCACGAGCCTCCGTCGCATCAGTCAGAAGCAATACCCTGATATCCGGCCCCTTACCGATTTCCTCAAGAGCACCATGGTAGCCAGAATCTCCGATTGTAGAGGCATCGTCGCCGCACATCGAAAAGCTGCAGCAGCACAAATCATCCCCTGTCGAGTAGATAGAACCCAAGCCCCACTCGCTAACCTCTCCCTTGGATGGAAAGAACCGTCAGTCCGCATAATAAACTCCTCACTGATATTTCCCATTCGTCGCTCCAGGCTCCTCGGGACTGGATTATGAAATCCCTGTAGAACCTCTTGACTCTATTTCACTAGTACTAGCCATGGTTTCACCGGCCTCCCAAAGAGCTTGTCACACCTAGCCTTCCAGAGGAACCACATAGCAACAACAATCATCTCATTTGCTATAGGGGATCCCTCTGTCTTATCGTACTGCCATTAGCAGGAAGTAAAGCCTGTGAGAAGAAATTTATGCCCGTCTCCATCAGCATGCATTTCCAAAATTCTAATGCCATAGGGCACTCCCAAAAAATGTGATTGATGTCTTCATCCGGAACCCTCAAAAGCCAAATGCCAGCCCCCCACCAGGTAGCCCCCAACACTTCGTCTCTGACAGGCTCACCTCTCAGCTCCCCTATCATTTTTCTAAATTTTGGTCGTAACCTCCTTAGCTCCAAACGCTCTTGTTGCAGCCGCTTCATAGTTAGTCTCCACCCAACCGAAGCCATCCTACTATGCCAGGTATGCCAAGAATCCAACGCCACCTGATATTTAGCCCGAATCCACTGAGCACCCACCCCAGAATCTATAATCACATACCATAGCTTAGCGATCTCCTGTTGGAGCTGTAGATCTTGGAAACAAGAAATCTGTAGCCCCCCCAAATCTCGAGTCTTTGTAACTGACTCCCAAGAAATGAGATGTAGGTGTCTTTTTTAATCCAGATGACCCCACAGAAAATCTCGACAAAGACGATCCATCTGCTGGAGGACCCCAACTGGTAGGCCCCCTGCCCCCATCAGATGCACATGAGTAGCTGCCAAAATAGACTTAATCAACACTAGTCTCCCTGCTTGCGATAACAATCGTGCCTTCCACCCCGACAATCGATTTTCCATTTGGCTTATCACAAGCTTGAAACACGCATTCGGCACCCTACCTCAATTAATAGGAACCCCCAGATGGACCCAAGGTCCCACCTCCTCCTTCACATTCAAGGCTCGCTCCACACGCCTCCGAACGGATTTCCTCACACACCGAGAGAACTTGATGCTAGACTTCCCTGGATTAATCGTTAGACCGGTACTCAAAGAGACTTTAGAAAATACCTCTCGTAGCCCCCAAGCATCTAACTCCGTTGCTCAGGCAAAGAATAAAAAGTCATCGGCAAATGCAAGAGTGGCAATTTGTTGCGAGTTCCGACGAGTAGTAAAGCCCTCAAGTGCCCCCTCCCTTATACTATTATCGATCTCCCATTGAAAAACCTGAGCTACTAGGAGAAAAAGATACGAAGAGATTGAATCTGCTTAACGTAATCCGCAAGTCGGCCGAAACATCTGTGTCACCTCCCCATTGATCAATAACCGAATAGAGGTCGATTTCACACACTGCATAATCCAAGAAATCCAGATTGGGTGGAATCCCATCTGGGCAAGAATCGCCTCCAAAGCCTCCCACTATATCCGGTCATATGCCTTATCTAAGTCCGCTTTTACCACCATTGCTGCTCGACTTCCAGGAGCCACATGTATAGAGTGTAGGACCTCCTGTGCGAGGAGGACATTATCTCGGATCTGCCTCCCAGGAATAAACGCATGTTGTTCCTCTCGAATAATCGATGGCAATAATAACCGAAGTCTGTTAGCCATAATCTTATAAATAAATTTATAGTGCACATTGCAAAGACTAATCGATCTAAAATCATTAGGAGAAACTGGAACAGGTTTCTTCGGTATAAGCACCACCGACGTGTCGTTCCACCCCTCAGGGATTCTACGCGATTTGAAAAAACCCTGGACCTCCCTAATCACATCCTCACCAATAATATCCCAACATTCTTTATAAAAATCACCAATAAACCCATCAGGTCCTAGAGATTTATTTATTGGTGATGCAAACACCACCCTCTTGATTTCACCTCTATCAGGAATACGAATCAAGAGATTATTCATCTAATGAGATACGCACCTCGGGAGATCATCAAGAAGCTGAAGCTGCACCTCATCGGCTCGTGTCCAATGTCGTTTGAAGAAGTCTATCAACACTCATTGAATATGTTGAGGCTCCGATATTTTCTCTCCCCCCACCTGAAGACATCTGATACGATTTCTAGCTCTTCTCACTCGGGTGCTGGATTGGAAGAACCCCGTATTATGATCACCCTCTCGTAACCACTGTACTCTAGATTTTTGAGCCCAAAGGGATCCTGTTGCCTCAAGGACCATTCCAACTGCCGGTGTACCTGCTGCCACTCCACCGAACCCTCCTCCTCCTCTTGGGTCCCTTCCATCGCTTCCACTTGCCGCCACAACAAATCCACTAGCGAGTGTATATTTCCCACTATATTTTTATTCCAAAAAGAAAGAGCACGTCCGACAAAAGGTAAGTTCTCAGCGCACCCCGCCCCACGGATCCACTGTTGTAGAATCACGTCTCGACACTCCGCTCGAGATAACCAGAAGTTATGGAACAGCCATGGGACTTGTTGAGGTCTAGTATTCGCAAGGGTGGAAACTAGAATCGGTGAATGATCCGATACACATCGAGGGAGGTGTGTAACAGAAGTATCGTCAAACTTTGTCGTCCATCGATCATTCACAAAGCACTGGTATAGTCTCTCCCATAGGCGAGCCCCCCCTTGTCTGTTATTACGCCACGTAAAAGCCTCACCATTGAACTGAACATCCCTCAACCCACTGTTATTTACTATCTCCAAAAACTCTCAGTGCTTCGCGACCAACAAAATGGTCTACCTTCCCTTTTATCCTCTGGTATCAACACACCGTTGTAGTCCCCTAACAAGCACCAAGGATATTGCATCCGACTTAACACCTTCAGTTCTGCCCACAATCCATGCCTATCCAGTTCTGAATTACTAGCATAAATAGAAGAAAGAATAATAGAATTGGCATTGTTTAGCGGGTAGGCCCTAGTCTGGTCCTAGTCCTTCAAGTTCGAAAAATGATGGGCCTAACCCAACCCTTCAAGGGCCAGAGCCGAACAAGGGTCAGGTTAATGTCATTAAGATAAGGATTACCAACAGATTTGTTCAACCACTTATATTATTAAGGCAAGGGTTAAATCTTTTATTTTTTCTAAACTACTCATGTATCATTGCCTGTGGCATTTGGTAGTCATTTAAAACCATCATTTTATATCCAGGCATGAGATTAATTAGATATGGAACTACATCGAGACCAAGGGTGGCCCTGCCCCGCCCCCCCCCCCCCCCCCCCCCCCCCCAAAAAAAAAAAAAAAAAAAAATGGATTGAATAAATTACACTTTGCCCCCTTGAAATTTAGCTCAAAAACACAACCCCCCTATAGTTTAAAAACTACATTTTACCCCTTTTAATTCAGTTTTAATCATATAAAAATTATCAAATGGGGAAATTAAGTAGTTGACAAAAGGGGTAATGTGCTAACATTTCAAACTTTAGGTTTCAATTTGGAGCAAAATAAACTAAGGGGGGCTAAGTGTTTTTAAGATAAACTTCAGGGGGGTAAAGTGCAATTTACTCTTTTGGGTCTCTCTCTCTCTCTCTCTCTCTCTCTCTCTCTCTCTCTCTCTCTCTCTCTCTCTCTCTCTCTCTCTCTCTCTCTCTCTCTCTCTCATGCCCTTTCCGCCTCCCAAGATTAATTTTTTTTATTCTTGAATTGGTGAAAAAAAAATCGGTTCATGCTTTGCCCCCCCCCCTCCCCTGATAAAATATTGGTTCCATCCCTGAGATCAATAATACACCTTAAAGTATTTTAAATCTTATGAGCAGTATATAATACTTTTAATGTTAATATATATGGGCTTGAGAACTCTAACTTTTAGAGAGCCACAATCAGTCACCGACTAATTACTAATCAGTCGAAATTAGTCATTGATTTAGCCCCTTAATAAATATTATACATATTCATAATAATTTATTATTATGGAGGGCAGGGTCGGATTGTAGTAGCAAATGCTATTCAGCCCGAAGGTTTTCCTGATTTTGTCAACCCGATTTACATAGCAGCATGCAACTAGTGGCTGTAACCCACTAGCAGCATTTAAGTCTTTTACACCACCAGTTGCACGCTGCCATGTCAAATGGGCTAAGCGGAATCGGGAAAGCCTTCGGGCTTAATAACATTCCTCTTTCCTCTATCATAGAGGGTTTTTGAAAATTGAGCCCGATCAACCATTAAGTCTTAGGGCCGGGCCGGGCCGGGCCGGGTACCCTCTTCAAAATGGCTAAATTGTCAGGACCTGATTATGGGCTTCACACTCGCGTGTTACCGAGCATATCGGCACATAAATCCGAGCATTTCTATACTAGCGAAAATCCGAGCATTTCTATAAGGACCGCACATAAACCCCCACGAAAACCCTGATCACTGAATGTGTAATGGTCGTTCAGTCATCGAGACCCAAGCGCTCTGGACCCACCACACATTATGACAATAATGAGGTTTCTCTTGTGGTCTAGAACTTTATCCATATTAAATTCTAAATCAGTACAATAATAACAATTTATTATAGGGTTTTTACAAATCCACCCCTATATATATTTTTTATTTGTATATAAACCCATATAAAGCAAATATTTATATATAAACCCCTTACATATCCAATATTTATATATCGACCCCTATAGTTAACTAGCATCTAAATAAAAAGAATATTTTTGAAATATTCCTTAATTTGACTGCTATTTCATTAATCCAACGAAGAAATAATCAATCTACCTATAGTTTTAATTATTTAAATTGATATATCTTTATTGAACATGGACTTAACTCAAAACAAACACAAACATAACTAAAATCTAACTTGACATAATTCAAAGAATTCTAGAGGGATATTTATAGAGTTTAGGTAAAGTATTAAAGATGAAATCAAAAATATTCTCTCGTTTTGGATGTCAGCTAACTGTAACGATATATAATGTTTGAAAGAATTGGGGGGTTTACATATAAATATCATTTTAATAGAGAGGTATATGTAAATAGAGAAGATTATAGGTGTTGATTTATAAAAATAATTTTTTATTATATTATAAAGTGGTATTTTGACCTTATCACCCAGTTTATTAGGTTAATTAAAAAGTAACCCCTTTGATCTTTATTTTCGAGTCTTACCCTTGTTGACCATAAATCAGCATGGTCTTCTGCTATGAAAAAGCGGTCTTTTGGAGGAATAAAGCTCAATATTAAGGTCAGAGGGCGTACTATTAATTACGTAAATTATATGAGGGGTAAAGTCAAAAAACCCTACTATAAAGGCAATGAATCCCGGATCCCCGATGACAGCGACAATGCTCTGGTTCTGGGGAACTTGATCGCCGTTACCCTCCGTTCGTCCACCCCAGATATCCAAACGATCGAGCAGCCATTAGCGAGGCCGGTGAAGTGGAGGAGGGAATCGCCGCCGACGCACTTGGGATCGGTTTGATCGGAATCGGAATCGGATCGGGCTTCTCCTGTGGAGGGGGGGAGTTCACCGGCCGGCTTCCCTGGGCCCAGCTCTGCCCCGACGGGATTGGTTTCTGGGTGCAACGGTCTTTGTCAACGTACAGGTAAACAGCTCTCGGCCCTCAGTCCATTTCCGATGAGGTTTTCTTTTTTACTTACACCACCAAATTATGTTGAAATTTGAGTTACACCCCCACGTTCTAACAATTTGACTTTACCCCGCGGGTGTAACTCAAATTTCGACATAAAAGTGGGGGGATAAGTAAAAACAATCCCCACTTTTAACAATTTGCTCACGGTTAAATGACGAATTAGGGAGTAAAGTCAAATTTTTATAAATGTGGGGGTGTAACTCAAATTTCGACATAAAAGCAGGGGTGTAACTTAAAAAAACCCTTTCCGATGTGCACAAAAGAGTTGATCATGGCCGTAGGTTCGATTCCTTTTTCTTGGATCAAACCGATTATTCTTTTTATCACGATAAATGCTATTCATACCGATAACTTTTACAGATCTGTTTGCCCAGAATGACGTGGCATCCAAATCACAGCCTCCCTTTTCTTGTTGCTCCAGGCTGAATGCTATTGGGGCTTGGCGGCGGTGATTGCCGTTCAAGCCAAAGGATTAGACGATGAAAATATCCCTCAATATGCTTGGAATTTTAATGTACATATCACTCCCTTCTAAACTAAGCCTGAAACCTAAGATATACATGCCATGGGGTGAACCCTAGACCTAATCCTAATCCTAATCTGAACCCTAAACCCTAATCCGAATCCTAAAATCTATGATATATAGACCATTGGATGAATCCTAGACCAAATCCAAAAACCTAAACCGAATCACCGCCACTGCTTGCTGCTATTGCCGGCTGCTCGATAAAGAGAACAGCCAAATCGGAGTCCGGAGTAGAAAGTTATGGTTGTTGCACCGAAGGTATGTCGAGCAGATCCGAGCCCGTCTCCATTGACAAAGAAGAAACTTGTCGCGGTGAAAGAATCCGCACGCATGTATGATCCCTAACTTGTAGATCTAGCATAGATAGAACATGCATAAATGCTAGATTGTTCTCTCACGTTAGATCAACATTAGAGGTTTGTGTATGAATCTAGCATGGTAACTACACAAACCTCTAATGTTGATCTAACGTGAGAGAACAATCTAGCATTTATGCATGTTCTATCTATGCTAGATCTACAAGTTAGGGATCATATCTGCGTGCGGATTCTTTCACCGCGACAAGTTTCTTCTTTGTCAATGGAGACGGGCTCGGATCTGCTCGACATACCTTCGGTGCAACAGCCATAACTTTCTACTCCGGACTCCGATTGGGCTAAATTTTGGACTGCAGGTAGAGAACTTCGAGACGCAACTTTTGCAAGTGGTTTCATATCGTTTGGAGTTCTGTAACTCCCGCAATCGCAGAAACATCGCTGATTTTCTGTGCAGATTCTGGACAGCAAAAGCTTGCGGGAGATGCCTTCTAGTTCACCCGATCTCGCACAATGCACGTTACCTCGTCGATGGATCTCTGAGTGCCTCCATCCGACGAACCTTCTCCTTCTACGAAACACCACGTGAGGAAGACGAGTCGCCATCCAATGGTGCAAGCGAGAAAGATGAGAGATGAGAGGAGAAGAGAGGGGTGGCTAGGGTTTCCCCATGGCATGGCCGGCAGGGCCGGCCTATCCTTATAGATAAGGCTAGTACATATAAGTTTGACTGATTCAAACTTCTCCCCATATATCTCTCCTTTTATGTTTATCTTTTTCTTGGTTTTGAAAACGGTCAAAACCAGCCCATTTCCTGTGCCTCATGACCGGCCCCTTTCATTAAAGGCAACAACCTCTTATAACAAAGGGGGTCGGCCTTGACCAGTCTCCCAACACTTAGGGATGGTCCCCCTAGTGCATAGTTATGGTATTACCAAAATATCCTTATGTTACTAGTTGACCGTTCCTCGTGTACGAGACTTTGCAAGGCACACATAAGTGAAGTACACTAGTGATTTCACTATTCTCTGAGGTTCCCGTCGGGTTCCCCTAGTAAAGTCAACTCGCAATATGTCCCGGTGCTTCGCACTCATATGGCAAAGTCCACTTATGGCAAGGAATTACTACATGTGTCTCTGCACTAACCTAGGATTTCCCCTTAGTACACACACATAGCTATGTATCTACTGTGCACTAGTACGAAGCACTCACGGGGCGTAGGTTTGGACTTCTCGCTTCCTCTAACTGCATCCTGTGTTTCGAGAATATGGTACAAGGACCGTACATAATGTAGATAAGGTGGAACCTTCAGGGACCAGGGTTCATGGCTTCTAACTTGGACTCGATCGATACACACCCCAAGTGTACCATCGATCCTCTGAGTCCGAGTTAACCTGCGTGGCCACCCATAGTGCGACGCAGGCTGCACTCCAATTCTCCCAGACTTACTATGTTCTCCCGCATACCCCTACTCTCTGCTTAGTATGGTAAACTCGTTGTCCCTCCACTTGGTGCCATGATGCAACTCGAACAGTGGAGAATACCATCAGACTCGAGTATTCATATGACTCGGTTCCTTTCAGGTTGTCCACGTACATCGTACCTCCGATTACTCTGCCGAGTAACCGGATCCGTCACCAGTCCAACTGATGACCACCTGGCCAGGGTTTAATATGACGTAGGTCAGACCTAGGAACGCATCTCCCGTTAGGGGTGTGGATGGTCCGCAGGATTGACACGCTGATGCAACGTCAGCCGGGTAACCCAGTAAACCATGATTTTGGATCACTGTATCTGGATCCTCACACATTGGTGCGTCAAAGCACCACTTAACTGGTTAGTCCATCAGACATGGTTCCTCAGGGTTTAGGACCGTTTTACCTTAAGCAGAAACACGGCTTAGTGCACCGATGTCTGCTCACCGATCTATACACCGTGTTGGTTCTGTTCGGCCACAGACACTGTGCCTGATAATGACCGTGGTGGAGACACCCACACTTTATTATCCCAACAGCTTATCATGATAGGGCGATCAACCCTAATCAGAGCTGCAAACATATTTAGATTACATGGGACCAGTCCCTTGAGTCTCCCACTCAAGTGGATTACCATGTAGCCATGGCTCTCTGTTCTGAAATCAGAACACGTACTAAGGTATGTACCAAGATGCAATCCTAAGCTATCAACTATACATAGCTTAACTATAGGTTTTTACGAGCTGTAGACCTCACCAATTCTAACACATATTAGGTTGGGTTAAGTGATATTAAGGATATAATGGTTATTTGAGACCTCGGGTAAATGGCAGACCATAGCTGAGGTCTATCGACAAAAGCAAACCATGAATATACTAGAATATTTTTTGGAAATAGATCTCGGTTAACCTGAGGGATCGATATGCATAAATAATCTAGCTTTCAGGAGTCAATATATAAATATGAAGTTTCCAAGGGTTAATGCAATCAACCTAATTTCTAGAGGCTATGTTCAAAAATCCCGATTGAAGCAATAAGCAAAAGAAAACCCTTGTGTTTTATCTTTGAGGGACTTCCAATTATATTAAAGGAAAAGTAATTATTCATTAACGGGTTCAACTACAAGAAAAAATGCAAGTGGTTGGGTTTCTGCCTTTCTGTTAACCTTCATTGAAGCAATAAGCAAAAGTAAACTCCTAATGACCTCTAACAAAAGGTTCCAAATCAAAGGGAAATCAACCAATAGGATTTTCGACGATAGTCACCGAAACAATGGAGAAAGCTAACTTCCAATGACCCTAGCAAGGGTCCCAAGGCAAAGAGGAACAAGCACAAGCGGTGTTGTTTTCAACGACTTCTAATCGAAGCAGAGACGTCATGTGACAGCTGGCAAGGGTTTAACAGTAAAGAGGACCATAAGTGTTGGGATTCCCGACTACCTCTAGTGAAATAATGGGAAAGTAAACCTCCTACAACCTCTCCTCGCAACTATAAGGTGAACGCAAAAAATTTACATTAAGAAACAAAAGTGTGTTTCTCGAAGCCAAGTTCATGCATTTAGATTTGCATCGACATAAAAAATATATATTTTTGCTGGACCAGCCAGGCTGTTAAAGGACAGGGCACTAGAGCAAGGGCTCAATGTGGTCCGGAGATTGAAACGGGGAGAGGCACGCGGTCAGTAGTTGCTACTTATTATTTCCATAATCCTGTGAGCATGACATCAACAGCCTGGATTCGCACACGC
Source organism: Chamaelirium japonicum (assembly GCA_947650365.1). Classification (NCBI taxonomy): domain Eukaryota; kingdom Viridiplantae; phylum Streptophyta; class Magnoliopsida; order Liliales; family Melanthiaceae; genus Chamaelirium; species Chamaelirium japonicum. The sequence continues at coordinate 52,693,085 of OX393556.1, read as the reverse complement.
AAACAAGGCACAACGACCTTGAGGGAAAGTTCGCTCCACGGTGTCCATACCGAGAGTAGAACATGGAACCTCTCCAACATGGGAGAGAGGAAGTATCACTAGGTCAAGAGCCCGTTGGTACATAAAAATCTTGTGTTGGCCTTATTGTTCATTGAAACCAATGGTAAGGCCAACATGAAGTCAGACGCAAAAATCTTGCATCAAATATCCTTCAACCTTGTGTTCGCCTTATTGCTTCACCGAAACTAACAACAAGAACAACACAAGGTTGAGATTCAGTGGGTTTGCGCTAAACTTTTGTTGGATTGCGGAGGTCATTGGGATTTTGCCATCCCTATTTCTTGACCAATAGTCATTCGGAACCCAATGCCACGACTTGCGGTCTTCCTTGCTGGGAAACCCTCATTAAAGGTCATCAGGTGTTTGCTTTCTCCATAGCTTCGTCAGAGTTCGTCAAGAGTTCGTATTCTCTAATGCTTCGCTGGAGATCCGACTACTTGCTTTTCTCTTTACCGTGAAACCCTCATCAGAGGTGTCCGAAAGTTTGCCTTCTCCATTACTTACTAGAGGTCTTCGTGCGGTACCATCCACCTTCCTTCTCCAGAAGTCGCCGAAATTCATACCACTTATGTTCCTCCTTATTGTAGAACCCTCATCGGAGTCCATCGGGAGGTTGCTGGGATTTTACGTTCCTTATTAATTCGTCGGTGGTTTTCCAAATACATAACACAAGTCAAACACAAGGGACCTGTATTGGAGACTAAGAGGGGTTTACGAATGAAGAGATCATTTGGGGAAAACCTTGGGCCAATTTGAGCAATAACCGACAGTCGATAATCTTTTGGGGAAAAACCTTGGGCGGTTAAATACTCAAATTTCGTTGCTTATTAAGGATCAAATAAATAAATAGGTTTTTCCATCAACCATGTGAACAGTTGGTATACATGGTTAGTGTATTATTTGACTTCAAAAAAATGGTAAATTCACATAGTTTTAGGTGATTTTTTTTTGTGGGAAATTTTATGCATACCCCAAATACTTTACACAGACCTAGTTTGGTTACTACTCGATTCTTTTTCACTTACCAAATTCTTTGTAAATAACAACTATACTCCTTTTTTTAACCCCACATCCCAAGTCAATCCCTAATTTAAATAGGGTTGAGGTTGAATGACATTAAGCATGATTGGAGCTAGTAGAGTTTTGCACACATGGTTTTATTTGAGTTTTCCCTTCTTTGTTTCAAACCATCTTCTTTATAATCAGAGAGTCATATTGACTCTCTACCTCTGTCTCCCCACTGTGTGTGGGGGTCGGTGGGTGTGGTTATCTGTGTGTGTGTGTGTGTGTGTGTGTGTGTGTGTGTGTGTGTGTGAATCTCCTTTCCTCCTTTCAGCTCTCTTTTTCTATAGCCAAACAATCTATATAACAAGGGACGACGGTCTACGTGCTGACTAGGACAAAGCGGAACAAAAAACTGACTAGACAAAAAGGAGTGCTAACTAGACCAAAACACACCTCTCTCTTCCCCCGATCTCTCTCTCTTCCCTCGAGCTCTCCCCGTCTCTCTCTCTCTTCCCCCGATCTTTCCTCGTTTCTCCCTCTCTCTCTTCCGCTAACCTCTCTCTCTCTGTCTCTCTCTCTCTCATCTCCGTAACTCTCTCTATATCTCTCTCCCGTCTCTCTCTCTCATCTCCGATCTCTCTCCGTCTCTCTCCCACGATCTCTCTCTCTGTATTTCTCTCTCTCTCCGTGTATCTTCTTCTCTCTGTGTATCTCTCTCTCTCCTTTCTCTCTCTCCGTCTCTCTATCTCATCTTTGGAACTCTCTCTTTGTATCTCTCTCTCTCTCTCTCCATATCTCTCTCTCCCACGATCTCTCTCTCTCTCTCTCTCATCTTCGTCTCTTTCTCTCTCTTTCTCTCTCTCTCTCTGATCTCTTTCTCCCCCAAGATCTCTCCTCTCTCTGTCTCTCTTTTCTCTATCTCTCTCTCTCTCTCTCCGTCTCTCTCTCCGTCTCTCTCTTACTCCTATCTCTCACTCTTTCTCCGTCTCTCTCTTCCCCCGATCCCTCTTTCTCTCTCTCATTCAGATAGAAGAGGTCCATACCCGATCCATACCCAATCGGGTTTCAGGTTTTGGGTATGAATTGGGTATAATTTTGTCTCATTTTATCCATTATTTATGCAATTACTTGAGGAAAAAAAAGGGTTAATGTTTGAGAGGTCCTTGACAACAGATCCATTGTTTGAACAAGACACCCAAAAGTTTCATTTAGTCTAAGATTCCTGTCTTTTTTGTTAAATCCAAAACTACCCTTGGTTTCTTCTCCCATCTCTCCTAAGCAGCTCCGGCGGTGGCGGCTGCAGTAAAGGCGGCGGGGGTAGCAGTCAGCAGCTATAGCGGCGGCGACGAACACTGGGGGTGGCGGGGACCAAGGCGACGGCAACATTAACGGCGAGCAATAGATGTGGTGGCGGTAGCGATGAGCAACAGAGGCGATGGCAGCAACGACGATTAGCTCCGGCGACAGTAGTTCGGTTGAGGTTCCTAGGTCTAGGGTTCATCCCATGGCTTGTACATATTAGGGCTAGGTTTAGGTTTGGTTCGGTTCGGTTCGGCGACGGCAAGCAGTTCCGGCTGCGGTTGCTTCGGTGTTTCGGTTCAGTGGCGGCGTGCAGGTGAATTGCCGTTTAAGGCGGCCGCTTAGGTGGCAGTGAATGTCTTAACAGTGGCCGCTGTTAGTGGTGTCGAGTTTGTCGGTCCGTAGGGGCGGGGCCGGTGATATCGCCAAAAGTGTTTTGTTGTCGAAGGCGGTCAGGTGTGTTGTCGCCGAATATGATGGTGGGGGCCCGGGGGTGTCTTGCCGCCGAAGGCAACCCGCTACATTGCCAGTAAGTGTGTTGCCGCCGAAGGTAGCCCACTGCAGTGCCGACAGGCACGGGCATGCACTAGTAACTATTATGCGGTGGAGTGTTAAAAAAATGAAATTGAATATGGATTACAACTATGAGATACTTATGAAATTTGGGAAAGAAACTATACGATATATGTGACAATACAAACATTAATCAGGGTATGTTCAAAAGGGATGAGGAAATTTTACTAGGGTAGGGAGTGACCAATTTAATAGTTGAGTATATTCAAGAGGAATGATGGGTTTAATTGGGGTGTATTCAAGGGGATGGGGTGGATGGGATTGGGGTATTTTCAGAATGGGAGTGGGGTATAATTAGGGCAGTCAATTTGTGATCCAGCACGAAATTAGCGGGTTTGGGCCAGGGTTAAAGAGGTTCGGGTCGTAAACGGGTCAACATGACTAACCCAATTAGTAAACAGGTCGGGTCCGGGTTTTGTCTCTAATCCGTTTGACCCGCTTAAAACTCAATGGGTCAGGTCAGGTCTACCCAACATCCGATCACAATGTGATATAGCAAGTTATGCGATTTATTGGTCTGTGATGGGTTCAACATACGACTATGATCAGGACACTCGTGATGGAGAGTTGCAATGAACTATAATTTTTTTTAAAAAAAATGAGTATTTAAATGGGTCTTAGTGGGTCTATCCGTTTATAAACGGGTTTGGTATGGGTTTAGGGTGTAGACACGATTAGTTAAACGGATCAGGTTCGGGTTTAGGGGTTTTGGACACAACAAGAACACGGCACGACCCATTGCCATCCCTAGGTATAATGCAAGAAACAGTGTGTATTCAAGTTTGATGGGAAACGAGGTCATGACTTGGTGGTACTTCCTCTCTCCCATGCTGGAGTGGTTCCCTATTCGACTCCCGAAATGGACACCGTGGAGCGAACTTTTCCTAAAGACCGTTGTGTCTTGTTTGCACGTGCAAATCCTGACTGTTGGTATCATGTTCACAGGATTATGAAATTAATAAATAACAATTGCTGCCTCCCTCGTTTCGATCTTCGAACCATTTCGAGCGTCATGTCCTTTGATCGCTTGGCCGGTCCAACAAAAAAAAAAGGTGGGAAACGGTGTTTGTTTACGTGTTTATTGGGCATGTATAAAATTTTCTTTTGGGGATAAATTATACACACGCCTTTGCATTTTGACCGATTATTACTTAAATTGCCTTATGTTTAAAACTCTACAAATACCCCCTGTAGTTTAAAAGAACATGCCATTTTTACCCCCTCCCAATGAGGTGTTTGTGCAAGATAATAGAAACTACATGCGGTGTATCTGTAGGGAACTCATTCAAAACTTTCCGAATTTTCGCTGAACTCATTCCGAACTTTTCTATTATTTTCCGTACCACTCCCTAAATTATTTCGAAGAGAAATTCTATTCAGTCCGAAGGCTTTTTCGATTCTGCTCAGCTCGATTGATGTGGCCGTGTGCGATTTGCGCAACACCAGATTCAAATGTCACTAATGTGATCCAAGCCCCGCTCACACACGGCCACGTTAATCGGGCTGAGCGGAATCGGAAAAAACCTTCGGGCTGAATATCATTTCTATATTTTCGAACGCCGAATTTGTTACAATCTTATGAAATATAGTTCCTGTCCCAACCCGACCCAACCCATTACTGGCCTCGTGCCAATTTAGGGGCCCATCTGCGGATTGTGGTGTTGGGTTGCAATCAATTTCCGACAGGAGAAGGCACTCTCAACCTTCCTGAAGTTGCAACTTACCATCTCAGAACGCCACCATGGTCCAGCCAAGCTCCCAAATTAAACCCAACAGCCCCACGTCAGCACTCCCAAAGTGCAAGAGCAATGCCATTTGAACAATCTCCATCGACAAAAAACTCCGACAAACCACACCCATGCCCTGGTGGCGGGGCCCAGGGCCTAGTCATCGGCATTTCGTACCAAGCGGGCCCCACACCAGGGCATGTCAGAGTTTTTGTCGATGGAGTTGTTCAAATAGCATTACTCAACGTGCGAAGGACCACCCTAAAAGCTAAAAACCTCCCCTCGGTAATAACGATGGTTACTTTCCATTCCGAGGAAATCTCACCCTCACAGTCCCATGGGGCCCACCAAAACAAAATTAGGGTGCTTTTACTAATTTTCCTGCTGACGTCAGCTTCCAAGATAAAGAGAGAGAGAGAGAGAGAGAGACCCGGCCACCGTAGAAATGCATGAATGAAGTGAACTCGCTCGATCCGTTTCTCCACGTCGAGTCAAAAAAAGCTTCGCCGCTGGGATCGCGAGGGCTCCGACGATGGGGAGCGCGGATCGGTCGACGACGGAGGTGGCCGGGGAGAGAGCGGAGGGCGGCGGAGCAGCGACGAGGCGCCGGTTTCCTGCCGGCTACGAGGAGGCGGGGGAGCTGGTGGAGTGCTCCGGGGGCGCCTGCCGGTCCTGCACGGCGGTGCTCATCGCCGACTGCGTCGCCGTGTGCTGCTGCTGCCCCTGCGCGGTGGTGAGCCTGCTGGGCTTGGCCTTCTTGAAGGTGCCGTGGATGTTGGGGAGGAGGTGCTTGAGGTCAGTGAAGAAAAAGATGGGCTCGCCGGAAAAGAAGGGCGGAGATGAGAGGGGAGGAGGGAAGGGGGTCCGGCGGGAGAGGGGCGTGAAGAACCCGGTGAGAGAAGACGGGGGCATTTCGGGAATGGGAGACGGAGAGGGTGGGGGTGAGAATCGGTTCGCCGGGTTTGAAGCTGACAGGGTGTGGCTGGAGCTGTACCAACTCGGGCAATGGGGGTTCGGTAGGGTCTCCGTCTCGGGGGTTTCAGGGAAGGGTGTTTAGGGAAAATGAAGTTTGGGGGGGGGGGGGATGCCCATTCTGCCCCTGCCTCTTTTGGTAAAACTTTGAAGAGGCCGGTCGAATGACGGGCAGAGTGGCGTGCATGTGCAACTGCATATTTGCAGTAACTGCTGTAGAAAATATATTTTCTCCCCTTTTATAATTCTTATGAAAACTTCGTGTATTTGATTTTGTATGAATTGATTTTTTTGAGGGTTTTTTTGTAAATCAATCCCCGCAAACTAGTCTAAATATGTATTAACCTCTGACAGCCTTATTTTTGCATATTATCCCTCCAAAACATATAAAGTTGTGCATATTCACCCCTCCTTTACTATCCGCCAACAGAAAGTGAGTTAACCACGGTTAAACTCTAATATGAGGAAGACCTATTACCAGGACCCGTTAAATCTAATTCTTTTTCAGTACGAGTACGCTAAATCAAACACTCTGGTCTCCCCTGCACGCTCGTCCAACCCTCCCTGCTCATTCGGTAGTTCTGGTGGCGATACATGTTTAAACCTTACAGTCAACAAGGGAATATTTCAGGTGTATTTCTTTCTTCTAAGATAATAGCTAATTAGAGAGATGAATTTACTTAACTTTATGTTTTAAAGGATCGATATACAATATAAGGTTATGAGGGGTTAATACGTAATTATACTAGGTTGTAGCCTTGTAGGTATTGCTTTATAAATAACTTTTTTTTTTTTATATGGCTTTGATCTATAGATCCCTCTTCATGTATGTATGATGTGGAATAAGGAAAAGACTATTCAACCAGGCAAAAAGCTTTACAAACTCGATCACAGCCGTCTGTTGCAACTGGACCCGACAAGTGAATCACACTTAGCCCCAACAGGCTGTTATCAGGCAGCTGTGATGGGTCTGTAAATAATTTGTAAACCTCCTGTCTGGTTGAATGCCATTGCTTGTGGAATAAATAAACTATTAGCTCACCTCGAAATAATGCCTCCACATGTGCCTCCAAGAAGTTGTGGTTGTACGGTGCCCTCGATGGTCCAACTGAAAAATAAACAAGCTTATGTCAAACTAGATGCCTTCACCGTTTCACGTGAGTCTAAATTTTATATTTTTGGATTTGAAAAAAAAAATTAATGTCTTCGTGTGTCAGATATTTTTCAATTGGTGCCAAATCTTCAGAAATATCACCTTTCTTTTGTTATATGGTAAGCCACTGATAGACTTCATCGAGTTCACATCCTATTGGGAAAGCTGTTTCCCACCATTTGGCAAGTGGTCTAGTCGAATCCCGTGGGATTCCTCATGTCTTTGTGTCGGGTTTGTCTCCCCCCATTTCGGAGGGCTTATCTGTACTCCGATGTGGCAATATTACAGGCATGGTACGATTCGAACCTTGGCTATCTTGTGCTCTGAGCACGAAGAGCATCTCCAACGGGCTCTCTTAGCCCTCCCATGTTCGCTCATTTGAGCGAGTGAGTTGACACGAGCCCACTCCCGCGGGTTCCCTTAGCTCCTCCCTTGACCAAGCGAGCTGGTTTTTTGCTTGCCCTTTTGAGCGAGGCTTCATCACTTGCTTGGCTGGGTCCCGCATATCAACATACATCACCCATATGATGTTGCGGAATCAATCACAATCATTGATAGAGGTAATTGCACCGTCCATTTCCATGACATGTGGTCATTGATTTTCATGTAGGGAGTGGGGAGGGAGACTGTTGGAGTGGGAAAAAAAATCCCACTCCATTTGGCTGATGTGGCGAAAATGGCTTCCTTAAGTGAGTGAATCCTAAGGGAGGCCCTTGGAGATGTACTGACCATGAGGTTCCTCAAAATAAAGATATCAATAATAAATGTGCTCAAAATCGTGCTTGAGATCAAGCCGAAAAGGTTCCCAGTCCGGTCCAAACGGGTTCCATCGACTAAACTGGGCGTTTGGGAGTCTGGAAAGGCGGAGATTGCTCCATAGAAGATTACAAATCTCTGGGAGTAGAGATTCCTCCCGGAGACTCTTTTTCCATGTTTGGATGGTTGGGGATTCCTTGAAGTAGCGAATCCTCATTTTTTTTCTCATGTTCAAGAGAAAAATAATAATAATGTCATGAGGATTCTCTGGTGGAATAATGTTGGCTGTTTTGGAATACCTCGTATTACTCTGGAAAACAAATCTGTCTTATCATGGGATTTGGTTCCCCTCAGCGATGAGGTGGCACCGCCTAGCCGAGAGAATTTGTGAGCGTTAAACTAGGGTTTTGGACTTGTCGAGATTCCTAAAAGTGAGAATCCCTCATTTCCAGACTCCCAAACAGACCATTATGAAAATAACGCTATTTAGCCAGCATGTTTTCCACCCAGGTTGGGCCAGGCATGGCAGCTGATCACTGTCGTCCGTCGCACCCAGCCCCAACAAGTGATTCACATTAAGTCCAATTGGTAGGCAAAACAACGGTGTGATTAGGTGCCACATCAGGATGGCCAGATCAAGATGGAAAACTCCATGGCTGAATAGCAGTTCTCTATTTATGGGATGTCTCATAGCATCTCCAAGGGACTCCTAAATCACTCCCTATTCTTTGGAACAATATGGGTTTTTCAACAAAATCCGAAGCCATTTTTTGAAACCATCTTCAAGAGACTCCTGGAGCCACTCCCTATTTCTTAAAAAGACCAAATGCCCGTACGTGGGAGGTCCCACGGTTTGAAACTTTCGGATCGGTAAAAGGAGGCATTGCACAATTGATCTCGACCGTTGGATTTTTCAAATGCTAGGGGCCCGTGCGTCAGATTCGATCGTATGAGACGCACCCTCCGTTGGTGGGGCCCACTTGGTATGGAGGATTTCCCTCGCCACAACTGGCGAGCGGCCTAGCTAAACACTTTGCACATACTCTCAGTTGCCTTGCATGTGTAATGTGATGCAAACAACTGCAAGCATTTCCACCCAGAAAATAAAAGAAAAGAAATAGAAGCTGCAAGCACTGTCAGATTGCAGAGCTGGCTTGCTCTCTGTTTCTCCCAGTAATTCCCCAACTATACTCTCAGTCTGGCAACCATTTGTTTTCCTCCACAACAGTTTAACATTTCCAAGACAATCCAAGAGCTTGATTTGATTCCCTTCGCAACCTTGGCCTTTTCTATTCGTCGAACCATGGCTGGAGCTGTACTATCCAGAAATGAGCTCTCAGGGTCTCCAAGTATCCAGCTGCGTATAGGGTGCCTCCTTACTCTGGGAGGCGCCACTGTATGCCGTCGATCCCGAGTGGGTGCGATCGGAGCTGTACTCTTCACTTCCTAATGCCAACCTGCGGAAATTTAGGATTTCTGCCGAGTACTGACTAGAGTCATACACCACGCTCTGGCCAAACTTCACCCCGTTGCTGAGATCCGCCAAGTCCCCCTCGCTGTCCAGTGCTCTCAATACCTGAAAAGATGAGACGATTAATTAGAAGGTTGGTTGTCAACGAATCGCTGGCAAGAGTTGATAGAGACATGTTATATTATATAGAAGGTTCGACGGCCAGGCTGCAGCTATGTTGTACTCAAGTTTGCAAGGCGATGATAAGCAGAAACTGAAATTTGTCAGAGTTGCGTGATGTTGACAGTTAGGGTGCACAAAAAATCACGACTTTTTTTTTCTTCGAAACTGAAATGGCATATTTCGTAAAATAGGCCGTTTTTGGAGTGGTCGAAATCGAAATTTCGAGACTTGTTGATACTATGCATACACTTCTATAAGATCATCTGAAATCTGAACGAAGGCTACCTGCACCATGCGAGGTCGCTTAGGAGCGGAATGGCGAACACATGCAGTAGCCACCTCGATCATTCTAAGCATCTCACTTCTAGCAAAATTGTTCTCCAGCCTTGGATCCACCAACTCTTCGTAATCTCCAATATCAAGAGCACGAATCAGGAGCGGCCGAGCCTGAGAAAGCAAAGAATGCAGTCACTTTAAATCATGAAGCCTTTCAACATGAGTCGTGCAGACGGAAAGGCTAGAGAAATGCATACAATGAGGTCATGAGCGACAAACAGATACTATAGGCAGTTGCCCATTTTTTACTATGAAGCAATCAACTAGTCAACAATAGAAAGAATAGGTTGTCTTCACTTATCTTAGTATGTTGTGTAGAGTCAGAAGGTTTTGTAATAAAGTCATAGGAGGTTCTTCCCATGCTCTCAATTTTAATAACTAAATGAATGTTTCCATTAGGGTGATTTTGTTAACTTACCACCTCATCTAAAAGCTCGAGCTGCTAGAGAGGGGGCCAACAATGTATATCAAAGGGCTTAACACCCCACCCCCTGCCGCACATGTGCGGTCTCCTGCACAGGAACAAACTCCGCGGGAATGCGCCGGGGCAAACGACCGTGGGAGAATATAAGGGGAACTAAGGTATAGATGCACCTTCAATGATTTCAACATATGTCCAGCTAATGTTAACTTACAAACTCATCTAAAAGCTCCAGCAGCTAGAGAGGTGGCCAACAATGTATATCAAAGGGCTTAACCAACCCCCTAACCCCTGCACGTGCGGTCTCCTGCACGGGAACAAACTTCATGGAAATGCACGAGAACAAATGACCGTGGGAGAATATTTAAATGCATCTTTAGGGATTTGAACACAAGACCTCCTCCTCTGATACCATGCTAACTTACCAACTTATCTAAAAGCTCCAGCTGCTAGAGAGGGGGCCCACAATGTATCTCAAAGGGCTTAACACATTTCAACTACATAATCTACATGACATTTAGGCCCTATTGTATTTTCCAGTAAAGTATATTCTAGCGAAACCTGTAAAATCTCATCAAGTGAATAATTCTAGCTCTGCTGCAATACATTTGTAGTTCTCACCCAAAGCAATGCAAACAACTCTAGTTTTGAGCAGTTTTCACTCAAATGCACTTTACTGATGTTAAATACAAATAAGGCCATAGTGTTAGATGTGTACCCCAAAGACAATTTAGCCATCATTAGACATAGAAATGTACATGTTTTGTTTCTATGTAATCAATCAATGTCTTATGTTAACAGCTATCGGCGTAGCTGGTGATTGCCCATATGGCTGCAATTGGGGTAGTGCACAAGGGGATGAGCAATTTGCCTCTAACATTTAGGGTAGTGACTCCATAATAACACGTGGGGGTGCCATACTGGTGCAAACCCGCCCGGGAGAAAATATATTGCAGTCAGAGTCTGTACCAATACGTTCGTGGCTTCTGGTGGTTTCTAAGACTTAAGAGAATCCTGATAAATAGTCGATTTGCATTAGTCACTCTGGAACCAAACCATGAGATTTATTGTAAGTTTGTTGATAGGGCATGCTGGGTGACAAAAGCAGTCATCTTCTGTAGTAGAACGTCTAAACAAATATATAAGGGTGCGCTTGGCATTGGATTTGGACACCTGGATTTGGTCAAAACCGGTTCCACTTGCCAAAGCGATTTTGAAATAAGATGTGGCGTGTGGTTAAAATCTGGTTAGAAAGTTGTTTTTTTCAAAACCAAAACATGGAAATCAGCTAAAACCCAAAAATAGAAAATTTTCTGCTTTTGAGGTGCTTTTTGGTTCTTGAGGCAGGGCAGCAAAACGGTAATTAAGAGGGAATATCATGAATAAAGTTTGTTTTACAGAGAAACTATTGTAAAGAGATAAGATATTATAGAGAGAATGTTATATAGAAAATATATAGTAAAGAGGAATTTATTATAGAGAGAATATTGTAGAGGGAAAATATATTGGAAATATAAAAATTGTTATAAAGAGAAAATATTGTAGAGAAAATAGTATAGGGGGAGAAAATAATGTAGAGAAATGTTATAGACATAGAAAATATTGTAGATGAAATGTTGTAGAGAGACAAATACTTTAGAAAATATTGTAGAGGAAATGTTGAGAGGGAAAATATTCTAGAGAGAAAATATTATCAAGAGAGAAAATGTTATAGAGAGAATATTGTAGAAACAGGAAATGATGTAGAAAGAACATATTATAGAGAGAAAATATTGTAGAGAGAATAATATAAAGGAAATGTTGTAGAGAGATAAAATGCTGTAGAGGAAATGTAGGGAGGGAAAACATAGTAGAGAGCAAAAAATATTATGGAGAGAAAATAATGTAGAGAAAATGTTGTAGAGAGAGAAAATATATAGAAAAAGGAAATGTTATAGAGAGAATATTGTAGAGAGGAAATGTTGTATAGAGAAAATATCATAGAGTGTGAAAATATTGTACAGAGATAAAATATTAGAGGAAATGTAGGGAGGGAAAATATTATAGAGAGAAAATATTGTAGTGGAAATGTTGTAGAGACGGGAAATGTTATAGAGACAAAAAATTGTAGAGATAGGAAATGTTATAGAGAGAATATTTTAGAGAGAGAAAATGTTGTAGAGAGAAAATATCGTAGAGAGAGAAAACACTACAGAGAGAAAATGTCAGAGGAGAAAAAAAAAATCATAGAGATTGTAGAGAGAAAATATCGCAAGAGAAAATGTTGTAGAAAAATATCGTAGAGAAAAAATATTGTAAAGTGAAAATGTTGTAGAGAGAGAAAATGCTCTAAAGAGAAAATATTTAGAGAGAGAATATAGATAGAGAGAATATTATGTAAATAATGTTGTAGAATGAGAAATTATTGGGGAGAGAATGATATAGAGAGAATGTTGTAGAAAGAAATGGGGTAGAGTCTGTAGAGAGTATGTTATAGAGATAATGTTTCAAATAGAGAATATTTTAAATGGAGGAAATAATTGTAAAGCCAGAATTGGGCTTAAAAGTGGTTTTATTGCCAAATGCTCAAATGTTGAAAATTCTAGAACTAGTTCTCGATAAGCTAAAACTGGTTTTGCCCAAAACTAGTTTCTGGTATTCCAAAATCAAAACCTAAAATTTCAAAATCAATGCCAAACACACCATAATCCTATTTACTATTTCATTTGGGATGCTTGACTAGCCATCAAAACCATTGAACATTGGCTAGGAGTTTGCAAAAATATCAAAAGGATGTTTGCAAATAACTGGCCTTCTTGTAATAGTAGCACATATACTAATTGGTCCAATTTATCATATCCATTGCGCAAAGGAAGACTGACAAAGCATCAAAACCTTTGCTAGGAGTTACAATTATATCAAACGGGGATTTTTACGAATAAATAAATGTATATTATTATCACACAAACATAAGCTAGTAGTTTTGGCCAAGTATATTAAGAGGACGAAGAAAAGAAAAGAAACTACAATGGGCCCAGGAATAAGGTGGTGGAAATTAAAGTGGAATATGTGATATCTTTTAAAGAGAAGTTCGTAAAGGAGGAAAATGAATCTTGCAAAGTACACCAAATACAGTATCAGTTGGCAAATTATATTAAGAGGTACGAGTCGAATACTTTCATGTCAAGATTCGATCAAATTTGATCTATGCCGGATTGGTACTGTCTGACTCAATAGCTGCTCATTCTGGTGGGTCAATAAGAGCCAAAATTTATCATGAGCTATGTGCAAAAAAGAAAGTGAAAAGATTGAATGAATATACACTGGATCAGTAGCACTATATGATTTGAAAATGAATGCATGTACAGTGACTGTGCAGCAGAAATGCAAGTAATGGTTCCCTCTAGATTTTAGAGAAAAGGTTAGTCAGGTATCAAATTACACAATTTCAATACCATTTTATCATGTATAATGAATATACTATCCATAACAGTTTCGATTAGCATTTGGGCCATCATAAATAACATAACAAAATTGGAGATTTCACACTTACCCATTCGACTAAACTCTCATTTCCGAAAGGTTGAGAAGGATCAACAGGCTTGCGCCCCGTAATAAGCTCTAGAAGCACAACCCCAAATGAAAATACATCAGATCTATCTGTTAATTTTCCGCTTGATGCGTATTCTGGTGCCATACACCTGCAATTGAAGATAATGTCAATAAACCCAGTTGTAGTCATAGATTATGGTTGTGTATCTAGTACAGAACAAGGACTAATTAGATTAAATACTACCATGCCCTGGACCAAAAAACTGATATCTTCAGACATGTTATTTATCCCTTTTATAAAGGTACACAAACACCAGAATAACAAGAGTTGGTCCCTCAGTGATGTCGCCTTCACAAAGAAATTAGGACCAACATTTGATAGTTATGAAAGGAAAAAAGAAGAAATAGGAGGAAGAAGACAGAAAGAGAAGAAGATGGAGGTGAGAATAATTCAACTCCTAACTTCATTAAAATAGGAGAGAGAACCTCCACAAGAGAAATTCTCCCTTCAAACTAGAATCAACATGAAAAAATTTTCTAGAATACCTAACATAATTGCATGGGAGGGAATACCTAACATGATCTTTATATATAGAACTATACGAGAAGATCCAAACCCTAAACTTTAATTGCACTTGGATAGGAAATACTTATACAAAATGCAAAAATACATCCAGTAAGAAATACCTATAAAAGTTACAAAATATATCCATTCACTAAACCTAGTGTGAAGGAATTGCATATTGTTTCACACGAAAGATAACTCAGGAACAACCACAACAGAAAAACCTCAAGTTAGGTTGGCATCTTTTTCCTCATGGTCACCAAGGAGTTCTGAAGTTTGGTTGGCCTCTTTTTCCTGGAGTGCATGGGCTTGTCCCGTGTGTGGTTCACATGCACGATGTTAGCACTGATTTCTTGGCCATTTCCCGGTATCCTCATATGCAATCCAGCGACCACGTGTTGTAATGAACAACATTATTACCTGTTATTGCACTTAACTCGTGCATCAATCTGTCTAACTTCAATGTAGGAGCAACATGTAGATTGCATAACCTAGATAGAGCCCCAAAACACCTTCTCTTAGAGGGAGGAAGGGGTGTGGGTTCCCTTTGGTAATAATTGTCACCCAGATGAATTAGAAGAACAATCAGTCATCATACTATAAAATGTATAGCACTGGCCACAAATTCTGATGAATACATGCTTTTTTGGAAGCTTGTGTACACCTAGGATCATATAGCCAAGGTTTGCCTAGCAAGAGATGTATAACATGTAGGGGAACAGCATTGCACCACACCATATCTGTAATATGTCCTAAAGAGGTCGTTAAGCACCTTGAAGTCACTTTAAGACAACTTGTAAGGATCAGGACAAAACGATGCCTTCGGGCTTAACTGTGTAACAAGAACCATAGAGAAAATTCATTGACGTTTCAACAAATAATTGCATGAGATAATAGTAAGGAAGATATGCTCCGGCTGTCCTTTCACATCCTTTCGCTTCTCCACTTTTGAAAGACTAGAGGCATGCACACACCATGTGCGTAAGCTTTAGAGCGAGAAGTGGGACCATTGGGAAAGAGATCATGAGGGGGGCCGTAAATATGTGGGGTGGGTGCATCATTTATGAAAAATGAGAGAGAGAGAGAGAGAGAGAGAGAGAGAGAGAGAGAGAGAGAGAGAGGTAGGTGATAGTTATCTAATGAGATCATGCAGTTTATGGAATGAGATGTTATCTGGGCGCTGGTAGTAAGATTGCTTTTAATAATCTAAAATACCCCTTAAATTTTTGGGGGGATAATTGGTGTTTTGCCCCTAAAACAGTTCCCCTTTAACAATAAGGATTCACGTTAGCGATAAGTTCCTATGACTGGAGATTTGATTAAATCAAATCCTGGTAAAGACTGATTGTTAAAAAAGCTAACATTAAATGACTAATTTAACCCGGAAGATTTTTGCTCCCGTGAGGGATGCTCTAGGTGCATTTGGATCGTCTGATTTGACTGTACACACAGGATGACAAATGCATCTCACCCATACCCTTTTTACATTAAATCTAACAGTCAAGATGCATATGTACACAATAGGGAACTGTTGAGATACATCCGATCTGTACTTTACACACATAAACGATAGGTGTATCTTACCCATACCTCTTTACATTCAATCCAACGATCGAGATGCGTTTGGATGGCATGAAATGTAAATTTGATGAACTTCGGCTAAATGGCAGTGTTATCCTTTTGTTGTTATTGGAGGAGAGAAAAAGTCAATAAAGATGGCTGGCAAAAAAACATCATTGTCTAGGCACCTACTGTAAAACGGTAGTATTTTAAGGACCAATAGCGAACGATCTTTATTTCAAGGGACTGATCACTAAGTCCCCTATTTTTTTTATATATTAGGTATGGTATTGGGTATTAATAGGGGTAGTAGTGGTATTATAATGTTTCGTGTCATTAACACCTAATTCTCTATAAATAGTAGAAATAAGGGCATCACCTTCATCATGTCCAAGTTAACACGTTTGCCATTCTTCCCTCTCTTACAAATTCATAAAATTTGTCTCTCACCATTGTCTCATCATCTTGATTAAACCCATGGAACTTGACAAGCAAATTTTGTTCATGACCATAGGAAGAAGTATTCATTTTAATATGGCCTTTATCTCTATCTGAATTCACTACACAACCCATCTCCCTAATAGAATCGAGTTGTTGCATCCCCCAAACATATGTCAACCGGGCAGTTGAAAATCGCATCTTATCACTTCATGGAGCTGACACCAATCAAAAAATGTCACATCTTGACAACCAGTACAAAATCGATTCCATATTTATCCCTCCATTAAAATTTGGGACATCAAATTTAACAGTTCTTTCAACTTGTGCACTATGAAACATGGACACGGATACGGACACGGGTACAGGTACGGATACGGGAGACGACAAATCCTGAAAAAGTAGGGCACGAATACGCCCATTATATATATATATATATATATATATATATATATATATATATATATATATATATATATATATATATATATATATATATATATATATGTATGTATGTATGTATATGGGTCAGGATCGGATGACCCAGCAAATAACCCAGCACCCTTTGATGCACCTAGAAGTTTTAGAATGAGCTGATTTTTTGTAGGCATGTAGTCTATGGTATGTTGAATCGTTGATCATCCTCACAAAAAATCAGGCCATTCTAAAACCTCTAGGTGCATCAAATGCGCTCTTCAAATCAACGGTTAAAATTGACAATCGAAAACCGTTGATTTGAAGAGCGCATTTGATGCACCTAGAGGTTTTAGAATTGGCTGATTTTTTGTGAGGATGGTCAACAAATCATAGACAACATGTCTATAAAAAATCAGCCCATTCTAAAACCTCTAGGTGCATCAAAGGGTGCTGGGTTATTGCTGGGTCAGCCGATCCCGACCCTATATATATATATATATATATATATATATATATATATATATATATATATATATATATATATATATATATATATATATATATATATATATATATATGGGGAGGGATACTCTTACTCATGGCCTCTTACTCATGGCCGTCCATTAGATCCCGACGCACGGTTCGGATTAAATAGGGAGTTAAAGCAATGGTGTCCGCATTAAATGCCTGTATTTTAATATGGACATTTAATGCGGACACCATTGCTTTAACTCCCCATTTAATCCGAACCGTACGTCGGGATCTAATGGACAGCCCGGATCATAGGTAACTATATGAGTAAGAGGCCATGAGTAAGAGTATCCCTCCCCTATATATATATATATATATATATATATATATATATATATATATATATATATATATATATATAGGGCTGTTACGTTGAGCTGTGAGCTGCAGTAGGAGAAAATGAGCTGCGGGTATTTTGACCCCACTAAAAGTTTTGGAATTTGATGAAATTTGGTGAGGGTGTTGTCCAGGGTTAGATGATCATCCTCACCAATTTTTATCAAATTCCAAAACTTCTAGGGGGGTCAAATGGTCGAAGCAAAATCTGCAGATTTTAACGGTGACTGCAGACGGCAGATTTTGCTTCGACCATTTGACCCCTCTAGAAGTTTTGAAATTTGATAAAAATTGGCGAGGATGATGATCTAACCCTAGACAACACCCTCACCAAATTTCATCAAATTCCAAAACTTTTAGGGGGGTGAAAACACCCGTAGCTCACTTTCTAATACCGCATCTCACAGCTCACTGTAACATTCCTCTATATACATATATATATATATATATATATATATATATATATATATATATATATATATATATATATATATATATATATATAATTTTGTATGTATATATGATTAGAATAGTAGAAAGTTTATACCCCTAGTCTATATATCTTTCACATATGAAAATAAGTTGGCGTCAGGGCGTACCAAAGGCGTTGGAGTAGGCGGAGAACCCTAACTTTGTCATCGGAGAGCTCAAGCATCGTTGTCGTCTGAGGGGGGGTCAGGCGGTTAATGTGTCAGAGGAGTAGAGAATGGGGGTATAAGAGGATCCTGGGGATCAGACCCTTGGTTGAGGCCTAATGAGTTATACGTGAAACCAGGTTCAGTTATGACTTCTGAATCCATCGGTCCGATCTATTTTTAAGTGACTTGACCAAAAATACACAAAAAAATGACACCAACCGTATCTGAGCCATATCCCCACCGTATCCTTCTTTTTGTTTTAATTTGGATACTCCTCAGCCGTATCCGTATCCGATACGTATCGGACATGGACACACGTCCTGCTTCGGAGTATCCATGCTTCCTAGCTTGTGCATAATCATGAGTTTGCTCTCTACCACGTGTCGACTCGCTATGTGCATCATAACTATCTCTCACATGATGGATGGCGCACCAAATCATGATGATGCTAACCACCATCATGAGTGTGGTAATAACCATGCTCAAACTTAATGCGATACAAGAGTATAAATCTAAAGGAGGGCGGCAAGGCTTCGAATGGAGCCCCAATCGGATTTACCTTCACTAAATTTTCTTTAATTTTAGCAAGGGATTTTTAATTTGCATGTAGTTGGAGGGCTTTGCAATATCTGAATGAAGGGAGAGTATTAGATGTACATTAGATGAGATCAAGGTTCGAATTTTGAAATTTTCATTTCAACCAATATCGTGACAATCTGGATATGGAATATTTCGTGGAAATATTTCAACAATGTAGAAATATTGCAGTTTTATAGAAATGGTGAAATTATTATTTTTTTAATGAAAATTATCATTTAAACCCTGGATAGTCAAAAATCTAACATAGATACACACTTTGGAAATTAAATTATATTTCTACACTCTTTTGGGATGTGGAACTCTACATAGCTTGTATCTCTATGTATATTGTACAGATGCATAATAGTTTAAACATTAAAAAGATAGAAAAATTATTTTATCAAAAATAAAATATGATCATATAAAGTTGTTGATCTGTAAAGGTTCAAAATTTCCACTTCATATTGGTCTAATTTTCAAATAGGGTTTTTTCTTTACCCCAACTTTTTGTCAAAAAACTGAAAAATCGGGATTCTGAATTTTGCTTAAGTCTGAAGGAAAAATGAGTTCTTGTGAAAGAAATTTTTTATAGATTCAAAATATTGACCAGTTTTTGGGTTTTTAAGTTGATCTTATACTTCTAGATTTTCCTAAGATGTTTCCGGTCTAAAGTATTTTGAGGATTTTGTTCCAATGAACTTTCTTTTTTAGCAAAAATTATAGCCTGATTTTGTATAGGAACGGAAAATTACATTTTGATTCCTTTGGATTTTGATTTTTCTAATATTTTTATTAAATCCAAATGGGGGGGGGGGGGGGGGTATTTGCTTATTTACATAAAATAACTTAAAGTAAATGATCCATTTACTTAAATGTTTTTTATTTATATATGGTTGTCAAGCTGAAATACACATTAATCTAAACCCAATCCTGTTTTTTCTAAATGCTGAGTTTTGAAACCCGTAAAGGTGAAAACTAGACAGTTTGAGACCGATTTCGAGAATATTTCGGAATATGTCATAATAATTCGAAAATTTTCACAAACTTTTGAGAAATTTCTTGTTATTTTGCGATATATCGTGAAATATCCTGCAATTTTTCAATCGGTGGAGATTATATATATTTTGTATCAGGGTCTTAGGAAAACGAAATATTTAGCGAATTTCGTGAAATCTTTCGATTATTTATCCTTGGATGAGATAGAGATTAGAGAGCTAATGTTGCCTAATTTAAACGAAGTTCCATGTCACAACAAGAATTAAAAAGGATAAAATGTAGGTACAAACCACTTAAAAGTGGGCTCCGGCTAGTCATAGGTTAATAAAAGAAATTAATTTAAGACATACCCGAATGTCCCCATAACACAACTTGACACCCTTTAATAAACAAATTAAAGAAATACCCACTGTGCTTAAATGAGTAAAGTTTTAAAACATTGACCAGTATATGCTAAATATACATCTATATTGTGTGATACACATACTAGGGGAACCGCTTACTATACCAAGGGTTTGCATGATAATGTTAACCCTGACAAACAATACAATCGACGAGTACGATAAGACATCTGCTGAAACTTTAAAAACGGGGTGAACATACAGATAAGGATTGAAAAAAATAAAAACACGGTGTCCAACAGATACTAACAGGCTAACACTACATTGCTCACGCTTGGATGAATTTAAGGCATACCCGAATGTCCCCATAACACGAGTTGACACATGGGTGTGAGCATCATTCGTTAGCTTCGCAAGCCCAAAATCTGCAACCTGTAAGTTCATTAAAGTTAATCGTAATGTTGCAAGAACATTCTTTAAGATTGATCATAAGAAGCAAGCTTGATGTACCTGTGCTTCAAAAGAGTTGTCCAAAAGAATATTAGCTGATTTGATGTCCCTGTGAATGATCCGAGGATGACCTGGGGAATAAGAACAAATCATTATTTAACATGATAATAATTGTCGGTTAATTACATCCAAGATGAGTGGAAGTGCACTTACAATCTTCGTGTAAATACGCCAATCCACGAGCAGAACCAATAGCAATTTTCACTCTTTTTGGCCAATCTATAGCAAGCAGCCCCTTCCCTAATCGCCGTAATCGGTAAGAACTTAGTCCGCAATAATCTTTAAAGCTCACTAACCATCTACTTAATCAGTAAAGCTCAAACATAAGTTCTTGAAGGATCAAATTACCATGTAAATGATGCTCCAGAGTTTTATTTGGAACAAATTCATATAAAAGCAACCGATGATGTTCAGATATGCAATATCCCACCAGAGAGACCAAATGACGATGGTGAACACGACTGATGATCTCAACTTCTGCTCTAAATTCCTTCTCACCCTGTCCACTGCCGACCTTAAGCTGTTTCACTGCGACGGTTCTCCCATCTGGCAAACAACCCTTATACACGCATCCGAACCCACCCTCACCAATAAGATTTTCACGAGAAAATCCATTGGTTGTACCCATCAACTCTTCATAGGTGAACACGGCATGATACCTATGACCTCCGTAACTCCTGTACGAATTTTCAGCAGCAGAAGGAGATGATGGTGGCTTCGAACCATAATATATATCTGAATTAGAAGAATGTCCTGTTGTAATTGACTGCTTGTGGTACTGGTTATCTACAATGAAAAGATATAATCTATAAATAGGCAGTTAACATGAGATCAACCATCAAAGAATCTGAAGCCAGTTTCTTACTTGGTTCTATAGAAAAATTACTAGGCGGAGGTCTGTATTGGCTTGCCAGTCCATTCATTCTCCTCTTCTTCCTTGAGACTAGAAAAAAAATAGCAGCAAGTGCAACTACCGCTACTACAAAAACACCAGCAACCACCACTACGGCTACATTCCAAGAACTGCCAGTCAAATGTGATGAACTACTAGATGATGATGAAGTAGAAGAGGAGGAATCAGGATCTCTGGGAGAAGGGGCACTCTCAGGTGGTTTACTATCAGAGGGAGTCGAAGGGGATGGCTCCACGGGTGTGGTTTGATTAGGGGGGTTGATAATTGGTGTTGAAGGATTAGGTGGAGACAGAGGCAAAGGAGGCGATGGAGCGGTACTTGGTGGAGTCTGGGGTACCGGTGGGATGACGACTTGGGAAGGCGGTGATACATTTGGAAGGGAAGGAGTAGCTATTAAAGGATTGGGCGGTGGTGACATAGTAACCGGTGTAGAATGGGGAGGTGGTGAAATTTTTGAAGTAGGAGGTGGGGTTAGTGGAGTCGATGATTGATTATTAGTGTTGGGAGGTGGAAATGGAAGAGCAGGAGGAGCAACTGGATCATGAGGCGGGGGTGAAGGTGGTGGTGGAGATACAGGCGGGGGCTCATTTGACGGTGGTGAAGGAGGTGGAGAGGAGGATTTATGTGTAGGAGATGGATTGGGTGCAGGGGAATCGGATCCTGAAGATGAAGTTGGTGAAGGTGGAGGAAAGGTTAAAGGTGGAGAAGTTTTGGGACCCTGGGGAGGACTTTGGGCCACAGGTGACGCGGATGAAGAATTTGCAGACGAAGTGGGTGGAGATGGAAATGAGATTGGCTGTGAAGAAGAATTGGATTTTGTAGCTGGAGCGGGAGCTGACTCACCCGAAGTCTCATTTGTTGTGAAGAAAGTTGGAGCTAAAGCTTGTTCTGACATCTAGTTTATCTCCTTCAGCTCCTCTTTTTTATTTCTATTCTATCATAGGAGTGAAATCTTACCCAAGTTTTATGGTGTGTAGCTTTCGCCTTCCAATACAATATGTAGCTCTTTATACAGCTCTAAAAAAAGAATCGAATGAAGGATCGAACCTATACTCGATAAAGAGAAGGAAAAAAAATACCAAGCTTTATTCGATCAATAATCAAGATTTGGGGACTCTATCGCAAGAAATCAGGATGCCGAATTCTCGCTGCTCTATGAAATCGAGGCGTGCTTACCTTGCCGGCCGCTTCCAGTTATTCGTCGGAAAACCACAATGCTGAAATCACCTCAACAATGTGGACCTCCAAACAAAATCGGACATAAACGAGAACCCTATTCGAAGAACCCTAATTGTCCTAATTACATTTCAGGGATCTCTCGAATCCGAAAAGATCACAACACCACAGTAATTTTCACACAAAAATCAAGAAAGAAACAATCAATCAAGAGGAATAGACAAGAAGGGACCAGAATTCATCAGCAAAACAACTCATGATTCATATAAATCAAGAAACGGCAACACTAAAACCCTAACCCTAGGAGGCAGAAGGTCCATACCTGCGGTTGCCGGGCCTTTCTCCCGGGCAACAGAGCTAGGGTTCCGGGATTTCCGCCGCCTACCCCGCCGGATTAACGGCTTTGAGAGGGAAAATGAACGAATGGTGAAATATTTTACACGAAAAAAATACCTTTTTTAAAAAAAAAAACAAGAGAAAAATAGGAAACGGCAGAGATCAGCTCGTCCGTAGATGGGTAACGACTAACGAGTAACGAGAGAGTATTAACTAACTCCAACGAGTCTTTCGGTTGCCAGGTATACCGTTATCAACGGTCGGCGGCGGTTGCGATTTAGTTTTTTTTTTCTAAATAGCATTTTTATAAAAAAATATTATTTTAATAACCAACTGTCAAAAATAATTGGGTTATTTTGACTTTGCCTTGAATTAGACTTTACCCCCGACATTTTATTAATTAGACTTTACCCCCCAAAACTAACTGCCCCGTCAACTCACCCAGATGGGAAAAAAATAAAGTTTCGGGCGTGAGCTGATGGAACAGTTAATTTTGGGGCGTAAAGTCTTATTAATGAAAATATGGGGGTAAAGTCTAATTCAAGGCAAAATTTGGGGGCCAAAGTCAAAATAACCCAAAATAATTTCAAAAGTATTCCGCCATGTTAGTTATGTGCTGAAATTTTTATGTCCGATAAAATCGGTATTTGGAATATCGATTTTCAATACCACTCTCAGCTTTAGAGTTTGCTTTTAAAAAGGGACCATCACATTCACATGTGACCTGTAGTGTAAATTGGTAAATAAAATACCGATTTCAAAGTCGGCATCCCATTTGCGATTTTATTGGATAAAAAATTTACTAAAGAGCTGATGTGGTGGCCACATGACAGATAAATGGTCACTTTTAAAAAACAATTTGACAGGTGACTATTAAAATAATATATTTTTTTTATAAAAATACTGTTTTGCAAAAAAAAACCTTGCGATTTTGGATTTTTTTTTAAAAAACCAATATTTGATAGACCGGGCAATCGGTCAGAGGACGGGGTGCTAGAGCAATGGCTCAAAAAGGTCCGGAGATCAAAACGGGGAAGGCAGCATAACTGCTATTTTTACTAAATTTTATAACTCCGTAGACGTGACATCAACGATCAGGATTCGCATGTGCAAACAAGGCAACACCGGATCTGAATGAAAGTTTGCTCAACAGTGTGTTTGCATCAGACAGGGAACTTCTCCAACAAGGGAAAGAGGAAGTACCACTCAGACAAGAGGTCGATGGTGATGGAACCCAAGAAACTTAAATTGTTTCTATTCCCTTATTACCCTCATCCTCAACCTCCAGCCCGATCGTCATTGATGACCTCTCGTCGCCTTCCTCCTCGGTCGTCGCCACCAGTACCCTCGACAACACCCTTTTCGACGACACCGGCAGCCCCCTCTGCCACTGTCCTCCCTTCTCCATTCATCTCCTTCCTCCTCTATCTCCTCCTTCATCATCCTCGAGTTGAAACCCTAAATCTTTTGGCTTATGTCAGTGGCAACCGACCAAAGGCATCAACGGGGTAACAATAGGGGTGTGTTTGGTGGCCGGTAAAGTATAGGAAAGTAAAAAAAAATAGTAATTTTTTGGTAAAATTAGACTTTTGGCTGGCAAGAAAGTGTGATCACCATAAAAAGGTTTTCCAGAAAAATCTATTTTCTATCAGAAGGCCCAAAAAAAATTTCCTGCCAAAAGTACGGAAAACACTAGAAAGAAAAAAAAAAGTCACTTCCTGCTTTCTTTTCCTGTCAACCAATTCAACAGCAGTACGAATAGTCATTTTTTTCTTCTTTTTTTTTCCTTTCCAATGAATTCTTTTCCTACAAAACTTTCCCGACAATCAAACACACCAACGTGTAAATTATTAGAATTCATCTCATTAATGTTGTGTATGAGATTTGTGTCCATGAAGGAACTGCATGAGACCCATAATCATTTTTCCCTTTGATTTGATTTTCTCATAAATAGTATACGAGACTCGTGTGAATGAAAGAGAGTTGTAGTCTCGTCACTTACATTCCCTATTGGTCCCAATGGCGTAACATTGAATGACTCCACGACTTGCATGGGTTATGTTGTGTTGTGAGTGTGAAGTAAAATGTGACTTTCACTTCACCTTCCACATCATATGTAATAAAAAGATTTAAGACTTGATGGAGATGATCTATATTATTGTTCTATTTGAGAAATTAACAATATTGGCATAAATACCTCATCTCGATGCACTTTTCACATGGTAATTTTTATTGAACCTAGTTAGAAAGCAACATGGTTTCTCTTTAATTGAAGATCTTTAGAACTCATATACCTAGTGACTAGCATGGCGTATTATTTGGAGAAAAGAGGTACGTAATATGCACTCGAGGTAAGGATCACACTTTTCTTAAACTCTACTAGAATGATGCAGGTGAGATGCAAGAGAGAGAGAGAGAGAGAGAGAGAGAGAGAGAGAGAGAGAGATTACTCTCCCTTATGTTTTTTTTAGGCAGTGGAGGTTGACAAAAGACTATGAGGGGGATAGAGAGAGGAGACCGAGAAAGTATGAGAGGGCTCCATTTTGGCTATCTACTTTGTCAGTTTTTTTTATTAGTTTTATGCGTGCTATTTTGTTTATATGGAAAATATTAGTTCTAACTAGGATTAGTCATAAAATAGACCAACAAATGAGATTTTAGGATACAACAATCACTTGTTAGTGGTTCTCTCAAGTTGATGGCTTGAGAAAAAAACCTAGAACTCAGGCCACGGGTTTACTTAACCAAAAGAAAAGAAAAATAAGAGAGAGCGAGAGAGAGAGAGAGAGAGAGAGAGAGAGAGAGAGAGAGAGAGATGTAAGGAAAAAGCATAGAATTCATTTAAAATTTGATGTTTGAATCTAGATTGGGTCCCTTATAAAAGAGGTTGAAACCAATGATTCGACTATCTTTGGGATATGCGCCAGACCTCAAAGTTTTGCACTGAACCTGAGGGCGGCTAGATGCACTTGTTCACAACATGTTACATCAATTTCAGGGTTAAAAATATGTAAAAATTTAGTTCATTAATAAAATCACCCCGGTCACGACACGATATAGCTCAACTCGAGCACTTGCATATTTGTATGTTTAAATAAATGTGTGGTTAAGTCTAACCCAATGAGTCTTGGACACCTCATGTGTATACTCTTGGACCCAACACAAGATATCCAAATTGTTATATAGGCTCTTCAAGATAATTTGCACAAGTAATATGGGGCTAAATTTAAACTTCCATGAGGCAAACGCAATGAAAAAGAAGCAACCGATCAAGCCAAAAGAGAGGAAAATGTTTACCATAAATTTAAAGGTTTGAAACTTTTCCACCAAAAAATCAAAAACTAGAGAATCTAAAATTTTAAAATTTTTCAACAGAGACATTGCTTAATTTGCAAAATTAACAAGCATGGCATGTACCTTATCACCTAGTTTAAACGACTATAGAGATCTTTAGACAATGAATTTAAGATTCATAAAAAGAATCATGTAATGGTATACACTGCAATAGTTATAATATTTAGTGTCGGATAAAAGTGCCGCTAAAAATCCCAAAAATCGCCGCTAAAGTTATATGCAGCGGTTTGATATTTGCCACCATTGGACATATATCGCTATAAGTATCACCTGTGGTTATCAAAAACTCTCGTTGAACATTTCGTTTTAGTTGCATTTATCATAATGTTTATTAACGGGTTATTAACCACTGCTATATAAACAGTATCAATTGTAGCCACAGCTGAAAGTTCAAAACTAGTATTTAATAAATAAAGTTAATATTTATAGCAGCTGTTATAAACATCACTAAATATTTTTTGATCGCCCCTATACAGAATATCACGTGTCTACGTACTCACTTTTAGCGGTGATTCAACCGTTGATAAAAATATATTTTTTGTACTAATAAGAAACTTTTATTGGTTGTTTTAACTGCTACTACAAATATAAAAAAATAATTTTATATATTTATATTATTTATTGATATCTAATAATTTCCACCAATCGTTAATAGAGCTTTATTTAATAGAATTTATATCATCTTCACGTACAAGGTGGAATCATTCAAAATATTTCTTCTTCACAAACAACCTATCAGTACTTTTGAGATTTTCATCTTGGCCCAAAAGTGAAGAATATAAAAACCATTGAGTAATCTCAATTCATTAAAACATCAGAAAGTATACATTACTTTCACTAGTATATCTGTGAGGTTCTCTGAAATTTAAATAACATCAAACGCTAGACTCATAGAGTAATCACTATATCAATATTGTTGAAAAAGGACGGACAATAACCATCGTTTTTCAATATATTTTTCAGTCTGTCGTTTTTCAATGTCAGTCGTTTTTTACCACTAAAAATATATGGATTGATCGTCGTTTATTAAAAGATAAACTTTGCCTGTCGTTTATTTATATAGTTTATTCCTCAAATTGGTGTAGTGAATTAAATTTTATTGTATTAAGATTAAAAATAAGACATTGAGATGGCATAACAGATCCATGTATGGCTTAAGGTATGTTCCACTAAAAACAAAACAAAATAAAGTCTTGAGTTTTGAGACGATAACTAGTTCTAAGTTGTTTCGTTATAATCCGTAACATTTGTTAACTACCATTATAGAAATGAATTGATCATCACAATGGATTAAATTGAATTTCCAAAAAGAACCTCCAATATCTGCTCCAAAAAGAACCTCTAGCGTCCGCTTCAAAAAGAACATCCACCTTCCTATTTGAAATGAATCACATGTTATCCTCTCCCTCCCTAATAAAACCATATACCACATGAATATCATGATCAAACATTAAACATAACAAAAAAAATACTAATTGCTCCTAAAAATCAAAAATAAAAAGATTATTAATATAAGAAAATAAATAAGAACAATGAAGGAAAATGATTGATTAAGTAAAATAAAAAAATTACCTCAAAATCCAAACAAGGTGATCAAAACTATTAGATTTTATAATGTTTCTGATTTTGTTTATAATTATAATATATTTAAATTTGGGTAGTAGATTTAAATATATTTAATAACAGATCAAATGGTATATTATCTACTAACATGACGAGTACAATGTCTGATATCTTTTTCAAACAGTTAATACTTCTTATGTCCAAAACATGCAAATATTTCAATTCTTCTTACAGTTTTAGAAGAACTTTTACTATTTAGTTGATCAACTCAACTTTCAATGATGGGTTATCATCTATACACTTGTCTGTTATATCGTTGATATTGAGTTTATATAAGTTTCACCTACCGAAAGCAGGATCAGTTTAGAATATCATAGATATTTACATATCATAGTAAGGATACAAGATATATTTACTTGAAAAATATGCATATGATAGTTCTCTAGGTGATTAGGGATGTAAAATCAATTGAGTTAAAATAAAATTTTAAATTATTGAACATCATATTAAAAATTCAAGAGTTTGACAAGATAAAACTAGAGCATGCATCAAAAAATAAAAAAATAAAGCAAGAGTATAATTTCAATGGTAACAACAACAATAGAAATTTAATAATAATAATAATAAATATATAAGTAAATAATTTTATCAATATATCGGTTACGAAGAGAGAGGGAGAGAGAGACTAGGGTTTGGGGAGAAAATTCCTTGTATTATCTCACATCATTACATAAGACTACCTCTACTTATATAAGGAGAGAACGCATACCATTACAATACCATAACTGAGGTGGGACTAATAGTAATACTAACACTACATCTAATACCCTCTGTCAAACTGATGTAAGGTATAAATTGATATTAGTTTGCTTAATAAAAGAAAGAAGCAAAAAAATTACATAAAATATCCCATTTTTATGTTGTAGAGTAAAGATAGTACTAGGGCGACCTGTAAGCAAGTTGTCCTAGAAATCCGATTGACCTGCAAACAGGACAATCGGGAGAACCCGACCAACTTGTAAGCAAGTTAACCGGGGGAACTGGTAATGATCACTAATGATCAGAGTGGAGGAAGCCAACGGTGATGAAAGCCGGCAATAAAGGAGGCCGAAAGGATAGAGATCGGTTAAGAAAAAAAGGTGTGGATGCGTGAGACCTCATAAGAGGCAAGCACTCAGCCGAAGTAAGCACTTGACACCTCCTAGAAAATCTCAATCATCACAGACGAAGAAGAAAAATAGAGGAAGGAGAGAAAGAAAAGTCGTAGGTGATAGGGTCTCATGACTTAGGAAAGGGAGAGGATCCGAAAGCTGGCACAAGTGTGACTGGTTAGAAAGAGGATCCAAAAGCCAGCACAATTATGACCGGAAAGAGAGAGGATCTAAAGGCTAACACAAGTATGACCAGAGAGAGAGGATAAGACAACGGCCAAGGAAAGAGATACCGGAGGGAGAGAAGCTCGATCGAAAAAAGGAAAAAGATCTCGATCGGAAAGAGGAAGAAGATCTCGATCGATAGAGAGCAGGGAGTAGATAGACCGGCAGAGTACAGGGTATAGGGCACTAGTGCAGGATCAGGCAGACCGGTAGAACACAAAGACGCAGGGCACAAGTGTAGGCGAGCGGACCGATAGAGCACAGACACAGGCGAACCGGTAGAACGCAAGGGCACAGACGGACTGATAGAATGCACTGGCACAGGGCATAAGTATAGACGAGCAGGCGTACCGAAAAAGTGCAAGGCGCAGGCGGACCGCTAAAGTGCAAGGCACAAGCAGCTCAGTACAGAGCAAGACATATACAGGCCGACAGGACAGCAAAGCGCAGGAGGGCTGGCAGAATGCAGGATTGCATGTAGATCGTAGATAGGTAGGTCAATAGAGCACAAGGCACAGGTAGGCCGGCATAGAAGGGAGGCCGACGGAAAGACCGACAGGGCTATAGAAAAGGTCGACGAGCTGTATGAGGGCCGACGACGGGCTGCAAGAGGGGCCGACAAAAGACCGGCAGGCTATAGGAGGGCCGATGGATAGTTAGCAGGCAGTAGGAAGGCCGATGACGAGCTGCAGGAGGTCCGACAGAAAGCTGGCGGGCTGCAGGAGGGGTCGGCAAAAAATTGATGGGCTGTAGGAGGGGCAGGCGGAAGATCGGTGTATACGTGGAAAAAAGATTCAGGTCATCTTTATTTCGAACACACAAAGATTACAAAGGCCGGGACCCAGGGACTCAGGGGTGGTGAGCCGGGTGCGACGAAGATTTGATCAAGAGATTGTGGGAGAGATCCTCTAAAGGATCCCTTTGATCCGCGTCTCCACATTACTTCATGTGTGAGCTCTGAAGGGGTTGCCTAGGACAGAGATCTTTACAGGATAAGGGTTTCTTGAGAGGCTAAGGAGTTCTCGCCATTGCTTTTGTCCCTTCCGTGCTTTACGCTTTCTCGGCTAGGGGGTTTTTGGCTTCGCTCCTCGGTCTTCGTGTCTCCCTTGACTCTTGCTAGGTCTAAGTGTCCTTGATCGTCGGTTCGCGGTATCGATCGTGCTTTTGGCATCGGCTTTGACTTTGGCTTTGCTTTAGCGTGGCTCTAGCTTTGGTGCTTGCGCTTAAACATAGATGGGTAGAGGCTTGCGATACTTTAGTTCTTTCGGACTTTGTGTCGTATCAGTTAGAATGTGTGGTGCTTTGCTTGTGACCGTCGTAGTTGCTTGACTTTGGCACGTGCGTTGCTTTGGCGCGGGCTTTACTGGTGCTTTTGCTTTGGCTTCTTGCATTGGCTTTTGCTTTGACTTGACTTGATCTTCTCCTTGAACAATGATAGTGATGTCTTCCGATTCTTTTTTATTCTTTCGGCTTTCGCGACGGTTGAGACATCGACTTGCTTCTCTTCTTCTCCGGGCTTCTTTGGCGTGATCAAAGTTGAAGGCTTTGTTAAGACAATGGGTGTAGCGTCGCTTTGATCTTCTTCTTCGGGCTTTTGGGCTTGATCTGTGATGATCAAGATCCAATAGGCCAATAGCCAAGAGCCAAGACTCCTAAGGCGGGAATGTCAAGATGGATGAGGTGAGGTGAGGTGAGGTGAGATGAGGTGTACAAGGCCATGAGTTAGCCCCACATCGCCTAGAGAAAAGGAGATCCTGAGCTACTTTCATAATTTTCCCTCCCAAACATAGAAGACGTGTTTTAAAACCATGCACCGCTACGGATTTCGTAAGTACTCCATAGTTAAGCGTGCTCGGGCGAGAGTAGTACCAAGATGGGTGACCCCCTGGGAAGTTCTCGTGCGGGCACAGGTAAAGCGAACAAAATCTTGTGTGTTTGGGGCGGATGTTATAAAATGGTATTAGAGCCGGTTCTTCTCGTTATGGGGGGTCTAACCCTACACGAGGATGTGTAGCTCTAAGGGGGGTGGATTGTGATGACCAAGATCCAATAGGCCAATAGCCAAGAGCCAAGACTCCTGAGGCGGGAATGCCAAGATAGATGAGGTGAGGTGAGGTGAGTTGAGGTGTACAAGGCCATGAGTTAGCCCCACATCGCCTGGAGAGAAGGAGATCCTGAGCTACTTATATAATTTCCCCTCCCAAACATAGAAGACACGTTTTAAAACCGTGCGCTGCTACGGATTTCGTAAGAACTCCGTAGTTAAGCGTGCTCGGGCGAGAGTAGTACCAGGATGGGTGACCCCTTGGAAAGTTCTCGTGCGGGCACGGGTAAAGCGAACAATATCTTGTGTGTTTGGGGCGGATGTTACATGATCGGAGTTAAAGGTTTCATTTTGAAGACAGTAAGGGTAGCACCGATCTCCGTGCGATGTTTATGGTGTCGGCTTTGCTTTTCTTCTTCTCCCACTTTGGATGTCCTTCTCGAAGCTTTCTTCTCGTGAATGGAGCGGACGTTGTTGAAGAAGACGGGGTGATGCCGCTTCGATCTTCTTCTCCAGACTTTTGGGCTTGATCGGAGTTGAAGGTTTGATGAAGATGATGGGGTGATGCCGCTTCGATTTTCTTCTCTAGGCTTTTGGGCTTGATCGAAGTCGAAAGCTTGATGAAGACGACGGGGTGATGCCTCTTCGATCTTCTTCTCTGGGAATTTGGACTTGATTAAAGTCGAAGGCTTCTTCTTCTTCGAGCTTTGTCCTTCGTGCACGAAGTTGAAGAGTTAATCTTCTTGTGTAAGGGTCTTCATGTTGATGAGGACTTTCAATGGACTAAGCTAATCCCATAGGGTAGACTTGCCCGAGCCTCGTGAAGCCTTGGGTCGTTGAAGGTGAGTCTCCTCCTTTGTAAAGCTTTAAGAAACCCTCATCCTTTGCAAAGTTTCAATGGACTAAGCATCTTTTTCTTTTGGCAGACTCCGTCATAGTAGTGGAATGCGAGTTGAATTCTTCGAAAGCGTACCAGGGGCGTTCACTTGCCGAGGCTGCGCTGGAAGTTCCTGGGAAGTGTGGGCTGGATATCCCTATAGATGACTTGGCCCTCCTCGAGCTTTGCGGGGAGAACTTCCCTAGTGGTGACGTAGATCTGGACGACATTGATGTTGACACTTTGTTCTTTTACGAGGAGGCCAAGGTTTCGAGTGTTGACAAAAGGCATGCTCCGATTATCGTTTTCTCAGGCCTGGTGGAGAAGACAGTTGGCGTGGCAGTGGCGACTGTTCCTCCAGTTTTGCTGACCTCACTAGTGAAGATAACTTCCGTAGCAGCCACAGTAGTGGGTAAAGCTTTGCTCACGAATTTCAAGGCGCCTCACCAGATTTTTAGGCCGAGGAGCAAAATTTTGGAGTTCCTCCTTGACAGTTGTCGGCAGTACATCAGGTCGACGCTTGAGTCGTTCCAGGACGAGGGTTTTGGCACTCTCCGAGACTGATGGTCTGCTGATGGTGCTGAGTTTTATGCGAGCTTGACGGAGTTCAAGGTGGACAATTCTTTGTTTGTAGCTCGGATGAGCTTGCTCGTGACTGATAGTGAGGCTTATCGCTCCCGACGGGCTCTATTAAAGGGGGGTACTCTTTCTGAGTTAGCGATAGCCGAGGAGAGTTTGTGTCAATCGGAGCGCCAGCTTTCAAAGGCTACTTCAAGTTTGGCGAAGGCGGAGAAGAAGGTGGAATTAGCGCGAGCTTCACTTCAGAAGGCAAAATCTTGCTTGGAGCGAACTGAGACCGCGGAAAGGACTTTGAAGACGAGCTTCTTGAAGCAGCAGGTAGACTTTTTCAGTTTGTCGCGAGCTCATGACTATTCACCCTTTAGAGCTGCAGCAGGTAAAGGCCACTAGAGAGGAGTTGTTGTGCCATCTTCGTGCTCAAGATACCATCTATTAGTTGTATCTTGTTTTGATATTTCGCATTTAGTAGTCTCTTTTTTGGACTTGTGCCATGTACTGCTTTCTTCTGAATATCATCTAATGATATTATGTTTCCTAGATCATTTGCATGGAATATTGTTTGCTTCTTTTTTTGTTGGACTGAACTTGAAGTAACTTCTCAGGCTGCCTACGTACCCCCCTGAGGGGGATCAAGTCACACGTAGTTCACCTTTTTTTTTTGGTGTGGCCTTGCTTTAGGCATAGTACCTTTTGAGGTACTTACCGTTGATAGGGCCGAGTGTGAGCCCTTCTAGCGTTGTAAGGAGGTACGCGTCGTTGGAGTAGACTTCTTTGACGGTATGCGGTCCATCCCACTTAGCATCTAGTTTCTTTCCTCCTCGATGCGAGAGAATAATGGGGCGCTTGACTGCCAAAACCAGCTCTCCTGCTTGGAAGGATCGAGGACGAATCTTCTTGTTGAAGGTGCGAGTCAACCTGGCTTGATAACATTCTAGGCGTTGCTGAGCTTCAAGGCGTCTCTCATCTAATGCTTCCAATTCCGCCAGGCGAAGTTGGGCGTTGTCATCGCTAGCGAGGTCTTCTTGGATTATTATCCTAAGTGATGGGATCTGGAGCTCGAGCGGGAGAACGGCTTCTACTCCGTACACAAGGGAGGCTAATAGCGTCATTCTTGAACTGCTTTCCGTTATCCGTGATGATGTAGCGAGGGACGCCATATCGGAAGATGATATCGTTCTAGATGAAGTTAATGACGGAGTGCCTGGTGACCTCTCGCAATGGTATTGCTTCAGCCCATTTGGAGAAGTAATCTGTTGCCGCTATGATGTAGAGATGTTTGGATGACTTGGATAAAGGACCAATGATGTCAAGTTCCCATCCGTCGAAGGGCCATGAATCAATTATCGGATGCAAGGGTTCTAGCGGTTGTCGGATGTAGTCGCCATGGAGCTGACAAGCATGACACTTCTTGGCGAATTCCAGGCAATCGTTGATCATCGTGGGCCAGTAGTAACCCATCCTCTTGATGTGAAAGTGGAGCTTCGGACCAGACTGGTGTTGTAGCTCGTGTGTCCTGAGCATGGATTTTCTGTATTAACATTAATAAAGATAACTTTGGTTATTGCTTTAATTAGAATACTATTTTGATATATGTTAATACACATATAATAAAGGACCCTAGGGAACACAGTAGGCCACTGAGGCGCATGGTGGATCCATGCTTGGGAAACCCAGTGGACCAGTTTTGTGTAGACCTAGAACCAGTTCACAGCTTTGGTGATACCGGTCGCTTCATCGAAAATAAGTTGTTGGCAGGTAGAGGATATGGTAAAGTCTCCACCATGGGAATATGGGATTCCCATTTACCTGACCAAGCACGATGATCGTGTTGAACAGGAACCAAGACAGTGCACAGTTTAGTGATTCAGACACTTGTGCATAAACCGTCTTACTACTATAGATAATCTGTCATTAACCCTGAGGGACCATGTACATTGGGCCAACAAGTTGTGTGGTACTTTGATGTGCCAACATGTGTGGACCTTCTATAGTCCATTACCATGGTACGTTGGGTTACCCAGCTGGCGCTTAAGTGGCATGCAATCCCTATAAGTTATCCGACGTCCAGTGTTGGATGGATGCATTTTGATGAGTCAATCTGTCCACATAATTAACCCATGTTTAGTGGTTATCAGTATGACTGACGACATTCCGGATGCTAGGCATAGCACTGGAAGGTGTGTGGTGCTATAGATGGCAAGTCATCAAATCCTAGTCAGATGATAGATCGAAATCTGACGGTGCTCCCCACCGCCCGAGTCGTATCATGGCACCAGTAATAAGAGGGACTAAGGATTATCAGAGTATAGTATAGAACAGGATTACGAGGGAGTAACATAAGTTTAGGATCACTAGAGTTCAACTCGCGTTGCACTCTCGGTGGCTACGCGGGTTAATCCGATTAGGACTGATTAACGGAACTTTTGGTGTGTCACCGGAACAGTTAATCAGGGATCCGGGTTGAGCTAGAGATCCTGAACCCTGAAGGTTCCACCCTGTCATTGCGTATAGGAATTGTTTCCCGACCTGTTTGGATACGTTGGATT
Source organism: Chamaelirium japonicum (assembly GCA_947650365.1). Taxonomy (NCBI): domain Eukaryota; kingdom Viridiplantae; phylum Streptophyta; class Magnoliopsida; order Liliales; family Melanthiaceae; genus Chamaelirium; species Chamaelirium japonicum. Next base: position 52,657,944 of record OX393556.1, on the reverse strand, counting down.
CGAAGTAGAGCGATGGAGCACAAGCTTGGAGCCTAAGAACCTAATTCACATGTGTTACGGGCCATAGGGGTATTTTGGTAAATACTGAAATATGGCTCAGAATAATTGAATATGGATCTTAAAATGAGCAGAATAATTCCAGGAGCTCATAGGCGCTGATGAAACTCGATTTCCAGTAGCGCACCTCACTCGATCTCTCTTACAGTGTTTCACTTTTTGTAAAGGACGTTTTCATCCAGGCATCACGATAGGCATGTTGAAACCCTAATACCGACCCCCCTCATCCTAATCCCCTTGGGGCCGGCCCTAGCTTGCATAGAGAAGGTAGGGACCGGCCTTCTATGAGGAATAGAGAGAGAGGGGCCGGCCCTAGCTCTCCCGAAAACCCGAACCCCTCTCCCTCTCTCCCTCTTTGTGGTTTCGGCCAAGGAAGAAAAAGGAAGAAGAATGAGGAAGGAAGGAGAAGGAAGAAGAGAGAAAGAGAAGGAGGAGATCTCGCGGCTCACCGTCGTCTTCGTAACGAATTCCTCCGTCGGCTCGTAGTCCTTGCACTCAGAGATAGGACTTCGAGGATTCCTCCCTTCGCAAAGGACAAGGTGCCATCCGACAGCTTCCTTTGCGATTCATGTGCGGTTCATCATCGTTCCGTTCTCTTCGGATCATAGATCCACAAGGTATGATGATTCTAAACACCTAACTAGATGCATGCATGTCTTCCGTAGATTGTAGTATGCCTCTAGGGTGTCCGCACATATGCTAAGATCATAGATTTGCATGTAGATTATTTTGTAGAATTAATTGTAATGAAACATACACCATGAGATCTTTGGATCTATCTTTTGCTTCCGCTGCGACTCTGATAATAGGATTTAATTCCTACAACTGGTGCGTGCCGCAAATTTCAGTGTGGACTTCTTGTAACGCCGCTTTCGCTTCTTCTTTCACGAGACATCTCAAGAGTGTGCCGTCGTAGCTTCGACGGTAGATCTCGTTATTGAAGTGGAAGAACTTCATAGATCATCTACGGATATCAACCTTACGCTTTGGATTGTTAGGGAGTCTTCCATGGATGAGATATTCCACAAAGGGTTGTCTCCAATCTTTCTCTTCGATCACGAGGACGTGTATTGTGTTGACTTGACCTGGAATCCCAGCACGAATGTCTTCCTTGGTGACCACCATTTTTTTGCAAATGGGGACAACGAGCTAACTTCTTTTTGGAAACGAGAGTGTAGCAACCAAATTTGCAAGCGCGTCGGCCTGCTGGTTGAGATTCGTAGAGAGATACTGAATAGAAGCAGCCTTAAGTACATTGAGGAGTTCCAGAGCTCGTGTGTGCAGCAGTATAAGGTCTTCCTTGTTGACTTCGTATGCCCCCAAGACTTGCTGGATGACAAGCTGGGAGTCGCCGAATATCTCGAGTCCTTAAAGCTTCATATCATTGGCGATTTCGAGGCCGATGACCAGCGCTTGATATTTTGCCATGTTGTTGGATCATGGCTCCGATAGCAGGAATGAGAAGGGAAGTATCTCGTCATTCGAGGTGATAAAAATGACTCCTGCTCTCGCCACATCTTACTTTGTTGAGCCATCGAAGAATATCTTCCAAGAGGGAGCGATGTCGATGGAGAACACTTCCACGTCTGGGAGGTCTTCTAATAGCTCCCATTATGCTGGGAGAGAATATTCCACCAGAAAGTCTGCGAGAGCTTACCCCTTGACTGTCTTCTGTGGAACGAAGGTGATGTCGAACTCAAGGAGGAGCAGTGCCCATTTGGCCAAATGTCTGGAGAGCACTGGTTTCGACATAATATACTTGAGAGGGTCGGCTTTCGAGATGAGCATGATAGTGTGAGCTAGCATGTAGTGTCGCAGCTTCTTTGTAGCGAAGATAAGCACCAGACAGACTTTCTCGATCGGGGAGTAGCTTAGCTCAGCGCCGATGAGGGTGTGACTCAAGTTGTAGCATGTTGTTTCTTTGCATAGCTCGTTGTCTTGAGCCAGGAGTGCTCCCAAGGATTGCTTCTGGGCACTAATGTAGAGGATTAGTGACTTTCCTTGAACTGGTGCTGATAGAACTGATGGCTTTAGCAGATAGTCTTTGATGCTTTAGAGGGCTTTATGGCAAGCTTCATCCCACTTGAATGACGCTCCTTTCTTCATGAGGCGACTGAAGGGGTGACACTTTCCGGCTAGATTGGCGATGAATTTTCTGATATACGTTAGGTGACCTTGGAGGCCTTTGAGGTCTCGCACCATCTTTGGTGTAGGTATGTTGAGGATAGCGTCAATTTTGGATTAATCTATCTCAATGTCTCGATGTCACACCACGAAGCCAAAGAATTTTCCCGAGGAGACTCCGAATACGCACTTGAGTGGATTCATGCAGAGTTGGTATCTTCGAAGCCGTTTGAAGATTAGCTCGAGGTCATGAAGATATGTTGACTTCTTTTTGGACTTTACAACGAGGTCGTCAACATAGCATTCCACGTTTTGATGAAGGATGTCATCGAAGATTCTTTGCATGGCTCGTTGGTAGGTTGTAACATCCGCCCCAAACACATAAGATTTTGTCCACTTTGCCCATGCCTGCACAAGAACTTCACAGGGAGGTCACCCATCCTAGTACTGCTCTCGCCCAAGCACGCTTAACTACGGAGTTCTTACGAAATCAGTAGCGGTACACGATTTTAAAACGCGTCTTCTATATTTGGAAGGGGAAATTATATAAGTAGCTCAGGATCTCCCTCTTTCCAAGCGATGTGGGGTTAACTCGTGGCCTTATATACCTCACCTCACCTTATCCATCTTGGCATCACGGCCTTAGAAGTCTTGGCTTTTGGCTATTGGCCTATTGGATCTTGGTCGTCACATAGGTGGCTCATGCATTTTTCAAGCCGAAGGGCATGACTTTGTAGCAGTAGATCCCCTTTGGTGTGTAGAATGTCATGCGCTCCTCATCTTTGGGCGCCATCCAGATCTGGTTATAACCTGAAGATCCGTCCATGAAGGTTAGCACTTCATGGCCTGTCGTCACATCCATCATTAATTCTATGATTGGCAACGGGAAATCGTCTTTGGGGTATGCATTGTTCAAGTCTCTGAAGTCCACGCACACCCTGATTTTGCCGTTCTTCTTCTTGACTGGAATGACACTGGAGATCCAAGTCAGGTACTTGACCTCTCGGATAAAGCCGGCTTTGATAAGCTTGTTTACTTCGCTTTCTATTTAGGGTACTAGCTCTGGCCGGTAGCGTCTTTGTCCTTGCTTGATGGCACTAGCTCCGTGTTTGACGCTGAGTTGGTGTACTGCAATCTTAGGATCGAGCTTTGTCATCTCCTTGTAGGACCATGCGAAGACATCTCTGTATTCTCGTAGCAACTTGATGTATACAGCTTCTTCTTCGGAAGTCAAAAGTGTACTGATGAATATAGGCCAAGGCTCCTTTTCTGTGCCTAGGTTGATTTTTTTCAAGTCGTCAACGATGGACTGCCCCCCTTCTTCGAGGATTAGCTGGCGTTTTGCAACTCGTCATCCGAAGTAGAAGAATCACCATTGTTAGTGCCAATAACAGAGATATGATTGATGACCACCATGTATTTGTGGTGGAAGGCTTTATCCGGAAACCTCGTCGAGTACATCGACTTGGGTTGGTGGGTGGGAATCGAAATAGCGTCCCTAACTAGCATCCCCAAACAGTCGAACACCGACTTCCTCTTTGTTTGCTTGATTGGCCCGAGTCTTTCGAACCCGGATGTAGACTTTGAATTTGACCGGCTTTGACTGCTTTTTTTTCGCTTATGGAGTATAGCCCAACATCGAGCTCGTCATCGTCTTCTTTTGACTGACTTGGTATTGGGACGAATGGCGTAGGTGGAGCGTGCATCGAAGACTGATGATCCTTCATCTGCTTCATCTATCATCTTCACCTCAATGTAGTTGGAGGTGAAGGTCTTCTTTGTTGCAATCTTGACGACCATCGGGGTTTAACTAGAGCCGATGCCTCGATGATTTGGGAGAATTTGCTCGCCGCTTTGAAAAAGACGAGCTTGAGTCTTGGTTATCCCATACGGTGTCGCAGTTGGAGGAAGCGTGACCATATGCATGACGCTCTTTTTATTGTAACCGGCTTTGAATAGTAGCTTGGCGGCGTTTTACCCCCAACTCCCTTTTGACTTGAATGTGAGTTGACTGGGGTTGAAGGAGCCAGTGGGTTCTGTTCGACTCGAGGCTGACATCAGACTGGGTAGTGGCAACGTCATTTCTTTCAAGGTGACGACGTTGGCCTCCGACAATGGTGGAACCATTTCTTTTGCTGAAGCAAGAGGTTGTCTTTCGTGTTTATGAAGCCATTGAGGCATGAGGCACAGGACTGGGCAGCTTGGACAGGCAATAGTGTATGTTGCGTGGATTTTGGCTTGAAGCTGATTCGCATCCTTTGTTTTGGCACTGGCGCTTCCCTAACTTCGTGTATTGTCTCGAGAGATTGCACTGGATTTGAAGGAGTTTTATCTCGCCTCACCTCCTTAGCTTTTTGGGTTCGAGGAGCTTTAGCTGGAAGGATTTCTGCAACAAGGTCTTTTGCCTGGTAAAACTTGGCGTCAGCAAGGTATGCTTCAGCCTCATTGAACGGTTTATCATCTACAATGATGCACTTCTCAATGCCTTTCTCGTAGTACTTGAGGCATTGGTGCCAGGTGGACACCACGACACCGTTTTCATATAGCCATGGTCTTCCCAGCAAGAGACGATATGATGTCTGGCAGTCAATGATGTGGAAGAAGACCATCGTGTTGAGCTGGCTGATGGAAAGCTTCAAAAGAATGATCCTGATAGTGGACTGTCCACCTTGGTTGAACCCTTGAATGACTAACTGGCTTTGTGAGAGCTGGTTGGTGGTGATGCCGAGCTACCTCATTGTCTGGATGGGCATGATATTGAACGGAGTCACAATCCAACATGATTCAATTTATCGACTTCTCCTTGATATATCCCGAGACATAGACGGGCCGGTTGTGCAGTCATACTTCGAGTTGCAGATCTTCGTCTGAGAAGGTTATTGTTACGTCGCAGGAGGCAAGAGTTCTGCCCTTTTTAGTATCTTTTCTTTTTTCTCTTGTAATTGTCTGGATCTGCCAAGGCCGTGGCCATTGCTAGGCTAGCCTTCTTAGGGAGGTGCAACGCTTCTATGAGCGACAAATGCAAGACTGCCTTGTCGTGGGAAACAGTGCCCTCCTTGTTAGAGTCGTCCCCCTTGTTATTGGAGTCGCTTTCTTCAGAAGACTCGATCTCGCCTTCCTCTCCTGGCATCTCGTGAACTTTGACCATACAACAAGAGACTCTAAGGTACTGATTGGATTGGAGGAAGTGATCGGGGAAGAACTCTTGTAGCGTTGCGGTTCTGGAGGGCTTTGTTGGAGGAGATCTTTGGATTTACTAGCGGCACTTTGAACGTCTTTCTCGCTGGAGCTTTGCTTTTTTTTTTTTTATAGGTCCTTCATTCGGGGAGCTTTCTCATTACCCAATCTAGCTTGTGATGTCTCACCCGCCGTGGCCTTTGTCGTCGAGGTATTATGATCCATGCGTCTTCATCGGTGGATTCTCTCTCGCAATGGTGAAGATTTGGAGTGGCAACTGCAGATTCTTCATCGACCGAAGAGACATGCTCTTCTAGAGGCTCTGCTGGTTCGTTTTCTGATCCCTAGCCGGTGGGCTTGACCTCTTCCATTGAAACGAATGGTGGCTTAGAGTAGAGGATATAGTAGTCGAACTTATTCGAGGGCTGGCCTAACATACCTACTTCTGAATCTCTTTGCTCGTACCTTTCTTGGAGGGCACGTTGAGACGTAGCGTTGCTCGAGAGAGGAGGTAATATGAGAGACGATCACTGCCGGGATGATGGTGCTTCATTCCGGGCTAGCGCAGGAGTATACCATCTTTGCCTCAAGGCCTTTGGTTGCGGCACCGACTTCGTGATTGGCCTTTGGCGGTGGAAAGAAACCGAAGGTGATGGACGTCATGTTTGTTGTAGTGACATCACCGGAGTCAATCTTAATTTTTCCTAGCTTTACAAACGCCATGATTCTCTTTTTGAAGACGAAACACTTCTCGATAGGATGGCTAACCACCCGATGGTACTTGTAGAAAAGTGGGTCATCGATACGATGTATTTGCTCAGGCCTCTTCAAAGGAGGAAGCTCAATCATCTTCTCTTGCAGCAACTGGTCGAACATGGAGGAAACTTCCGAGTCTGGAAAGGGATACTCCTTTGCTTTAAGTTCTTAGAGAGTCATCTTTGGTTGCCTTTGAGGCTGAGGAGGCGGTATGGCGGCCCCTTTTCTTTAATATGTCTTGCTACCGATTTTGAGTGGTTTGGAGCTTGAAGCGACGTCGACAATATTGACTTGCTTTGCTTTTGGTGCCGGCGGCTTGTCCTTCTTCTCCACCTTCAAGAAGTCTCTGGCCTTCGCGTCGCCATGATTTGCTATATTGAGTTCCATGTCGTGGGCCCGAGTCACGAGTTCTTCGAAGGACCGAGACTTGATCCCTTTAAGGATGTAGAGCAAACCCAGCCCTGGGTGCACATTTCGATGGCCAAGTCTTCAGACAAGCGATCTCACGAGTTTAGCACAAGGTTCCTCCAACGATCGAAGTAGTCGATCACCAGCTCGTCCTTCCTCTATCTGCTTAACAGCGGTAAGCTCGGTCATGCTGATAATACGCCGGGTGCTATAGAAGCGATTGAGGAACTCCTTCTCTATCTAGTCCTAACTATCGATGGATCCTGGTAGAAGATCAACATATCAGTCAAAAGCATTACCTTTGAGGGTGCGAATAAATTGCTTCATCATCTCGTCGCCGTATATGTCGGCGTTGTTGCAGGTTTCGACGAAGTGGGCAATGTGTTGCCTTGGGTTGCCTTTTCCCGTCGAAGTGTTGGAACTTTGGTGGCTGGAACCCGGTAGGAAAGTGCAGCTGCTGGATCCTTGTGGTATAAGGCTTTGAGTAGACCACCGTGATTGGGGGAAGACTACCGCTATGGGAGTGCACCATATCGACTACCAACGATTGTATCTGCTGGATAATCATCGTTGCCGCCATCGAAGGTTGTGTGGCCACCGAGCCTGGTACTGGAGAAAGGACCTCCACTGGGATGGAAGCCGAAGAGAGTGTCGGAGTGGCCGCTAGAATTATTGGGGCAACCTCTGCTAGAGCGGGAGTTGAAGACGGTGCTGGAGCGGCTACTGGAGATGCAGGAGTTTGATTGACTGTTGTAGCATCCCTCGTGCTTAGCCTTTGAAGCAAGGTATTGATGTGACGGTCTTTCTCCTTCATCAGCCAAGTGATTTGCGCCATGTGTTCATCCATTTGCATGACTTATAGCTGAAGAGCGGACGGGGGATGATGACGCAAGACATCTTGATGTTGCATGCCTTTATCCTCAGCATCATCATCGGAGATGTAGTTGGACCGACTCGCTTCTACTTGGTGACAGACGTTTGCCCCCTGCAAAGGAGGTGCAAGGTTCATCGGAGAACCCGAATGGGCTCGGGGTTGGGTCTGGTCCTCCCTAAATTTTTGGACATATGTTCCAGGACCGAGGCTTGTTTCTTCATGCACCAAGGCCTCATCGGTGCTTTGGCGAGCATCGTTGGTAGTTGTTTCTAGCGTGAAGATATCTGTGAGAGTTCGAGTACGCCGAATGTAGACGCATACTACCAGGGGAACGTCATCCTCCAGGTTTTCTGATAAACCATTTCGGAGTCATGGAGACTCGATGATGGGTGATAGGCTTGTTGGAGCAAATGTATCATTGTTTGTCCCGGTCATAGTGAAACTTAAAGCAACTCCTTCAGACGTACAGATAAAAGGAGAGGAGGTCCCACCAGACATGCCAAAAATATGTATGCACGGAAAAAAGATTCGGATCGTATTTATTTCGAACACACAAAGATTACAACTCGGGGGTGGTGAGCTGGGTACGGCGAAGATTTGATCAGGAGATTATGGGAGAGATCCTTTGGAGGGCCCCTTTGATCCGCGTCTCTACGTTACTTCGTGCGAGAGCTCTGAAGGGATTGCCCAGGATAGAGATCTTTACATGATGAGGGTTTCTTGAGAGGCTAAGGAGTTCTCACCGTTATTTTTGTCCCTTCTGTTGGAATTGGATCCGCTTATCAGAGTCACAGCGGAAGCAAAAGATAGATCCGAAGATCATACGATGTATGTTTCATTACAATTAATTCTACAAAACAATCTACATGCAAATCTATGATCTTAGCATATGTACGGACACCCTAGAGGCATATTACGATCTACAAAAGACATACATGCATCTAGTTAGGTGTTTAGAATCATTATACTTTATGGATCTATGATTCGGAGAGGATGGAACGATGAAGAACCATACTTGAATCACAAGGGAAGCTGTCGGATAGCACCTTGTCCTTTGCGAATTGAGGAATCCTCGAAGTCCCGTCTTTGAGTGCAAGGACTACGAGCCGACGGAGGAATTCGTTGCAAAGACGACGGCGTGCCGGTAGATCTCCTCCTTCTCTGTCTCTCTTCTTTCTTCTCCTTCCTTCCTCCTTCTTCTTCCTTCTTCTTCCTTTTTCTTCCTTGGCCGAAACCTAAGAGAGGGAGAGAATGAGAGGGGGTCGAATTTTCTGAGAGGAGGAGAGCATGGGCCGGCCCCTCCCTCTCTATTCCTCTTATAGGGCTGGTCTCCTAGTGCTACAAGCAAGCTAGGGTCGGCCCTAGATGGATAGGGATGAGGGGGGCGGTTTTCAGGGTTTTCAAGTGTCTATCGTGAAGCCTGGACGAAAACGCCCTTCACGAAAAGTGAAAAACTAAAAGAGAGATTGAGTGAGGTGCGCTACTCGGAATCTAGTTCCGTCAGTGCCTATGAGCTCCTGGAATTATTCCACTCATTCTAAGATTCATATTCAATATGTTCTGAGCTATATTTCAGTATTTATCAAAATATCCCTACGGCCCCTAACACATGTGAATTAGGTTCTTAGGCTCCGGGCTTGCGCTCCATCGCGCTACTTCGCATCCAATGTATCCAACTAGGTCGGGGAACAATTCCTATATGCAACGACAGGGTGGAACCTTCAGGGTTCGGGATCTCTAGCTCCAACCGGATCTCTGATTAACTGTTCTGGTGACACACCGAAAGTTCCGTTAATCAGCCCTAATCCGATTAACCCGCGTAGCCACCCAGAGTGCGACACGAGTTGAACTCTAGTGATCCTAAACTTATGTTACTCACTCGTAACCATGTTCTCTACTATACTCCGATAATCCTTAGTCCCTCCTATTACTGGTGCCATGATACGACTCGGGCGGTGGGGAGCACCGTCAGATCCCGATCGATCATCTGACTAGGAATTGATGACTTGTCATCTATAACACCACACACCTTCCGGTGCTATGCCTAGTATCCGGAATATCGTCAGTCATATTGATAACCACCAGGCCTGGGTTAACTGTGTGGACAAATTGACTCATCAAAACGCACCCATCCAACACTAGACGTCGGATAACCTGTAGGGATTACATGTCACTCAAGCGCCAGCCGGGTAACCCAATGTACCGTGGTATTGGATTATGGAAGGTCCGCACACGTTGGCACATCAAAACACCACACAACTGGTTGGCCCAGTGTACATGGTCCCTCAGGGTTAAGGACATATTATCTATAGTAGTAAGACGGTTTATGCACCAGTGTCTGAATCACTGAACTGTGCACCGTCTTGGTTCCTATTCAACACGATCATCGTGCTTGGTCAGGTGAATGGGAATCCTGCATTTTCGTGGTGGAGACTTCACCACATCCTCTACCTGCCAACAGCTTGTTTTCGGTGAAGCGACCGGTATCACCTAAGCTGTGAACTAGTTCTAGGTCTACACATAACTGGTCCACTGGGTCTCCCAGGCATGGATCCACCATGCGCCTCAGTGGCCTACTGTGTTTTCTAGGGTCCTTTATTATATGTGTATTAACATATACCATAGTAGTATTCTAATTAAAGCAATAACCAAAGGCATCTTTATTAATGTTAATACAGAAAATCCACGCTTAGGACACACGAGCTACAACACCTTCCGTGCTTTGCGCTTTCTCAGCTAGGGGGTTTTTGGCTTTGCTCCTTGGTCTTTGTGTCTCTCTTGGCTCTTGCTAGATCTCGATGTCCTTGATCGTCGGTTCGCGGCGTCGATTGTGCTTTTGATGTCGGCTTTGGCTTTGCTTTGGTGTGGCTCTAGCTTTTGCTTTGCTTTGGCGCTTGCGCTTGAACGTAGACTGGTAGAGGCTTGCGATGCTTTAGTTCTTCCGGACTTCGTGTCATATCAGTTAGAACGTGCGGTGCTTTACTCGTGATTGTTGTAGTTGCTTGGCTTTAGCATGTGCGTTGCTTTGGCGCGGGCTTTATCGGTGCTTTCGCTTTGGCTTCTTGAGTTGGCTTTTGCTTTGCTTTGACCTGATCTTCTCCTTAAACAATGATGGCAACGTCTTCCGATTCTTCTTTATTCTTCTCCGGGCTTTTGGTCTTGATCAGAGTCGAAGGCTTGATAAAGACGACGGGGGTGATGCCGCTTTGATCTTCTTCTCTAGGCTTTTGGGATTGATCGAAGTCGAAGGCTTCTTCTTCTCTGAGCTTTCTCTTTCGTGCATGAAGTTGAAGAGTTGATCTTTTTATGCAAGGGTCTTCACGTTGATGAGGACTTTAAATGGACTAAGCTAATCCCATAGGATAGGCTTGCCCGAGCCTCGTGAAGTCTTGGATCGTTGAAGGCGAGTCTTTTCCTTTACATAGCTTCATTGCTTCTGTCTTCGATCTGGCGACGGTTGTGGCGTCGACTTCTTCTCCGGACATATTTGGCGTAATCGGAGTTGAAGGATTTGTTGAAGATGACGGGTGTAGCATCGCTTCGGGTATCCTTCTCCAAGCTTTCTTCTTCATAAATGGAGCAGATGTTATTGAAGACGATGGGGTGATGCCGCTTCGATCTTCTTCTCCGGGCTTTTAGGCTTGATCAGAGTCGAAGGCTTGATAAAGATGACGGGATAATGCCGCTTTGATCTTCTTCTTCGGGCTTTTGGACTTGATCGGAGTCAAAGGCTTGATGAAGATGACGGGGTGATACCTCTTCTATCTTTTTCTCCGGGCTTTTGGACTTGATCGGAGTCGAAGGCTTGATGAAAACGATGGGGTGATGCCGTTTCGATCTTCTTCTCCGGCCTTTGATTTTGGCATCTTCGGAGTTGAAGGCTTCTTCTTCTCCGAGCTTTCTCCTTCGTGCACGAAGTCAAAGAGTTAATCTTCTTGTGCAAGGGTCCTCACGTTGATGAGGACTTTCAATGGACTAAGCCGTTCCCATAGGGTAGGCTTGCCCAGCCTCGTGAAGCCTTGGGTCGTTGAAGGCGAGTCTCTTCCTTTGCAAAGCTTCCTTGCCTCTTGCCATCTGACCTCTTGAGCCTTCCCCCTCCCCCTTTATTTATCGGTGAAGGGGGGTGGAGAGAGAGATGGGAAGGTTCATTTAAATCCCTTGATTATCTCTCCCATAACTACCCAAGATTCTTTCCCTCATTTATGGGAGAATAAACCTTTATTTATTTTCCTTTTCTGGCGGAGTAGTTATGGCCCAATCATTTTGAATTTTTATTTGAATCTTGCACATTAAATCGATGGCGACCCGGTTTAGTTTCTTGTCCGTCGGATCGAGGGATCAACGTAGATCCACATATGTGCAGATCTACGCAACCTCCCCCAGCGCATTGCGGTTTTCTTTCATTTTCTCTCTTTTCTTTTCTTTCTTTGTCTTTCTTTCTTTTCTTTCCTTTTCTTCCTTTCCTTTTCTTTTCTTTTCTTCCCTTGGCCGGCCGCTCCCTACCCACGGGTAGGGGGCACTGCCAGGTGGGCCCCACTTGAGGATGGGCCCCCCGACCTCTTCTTTGTCTCGGGTCGGGTTCGGTGGGCCCCGGGTTCATATGGGGTTTGCCCCCCGGGTCGGCGAATATATGTCGGGTTCGGGCTTGATAAATTTCATGTGTCTACAATCGGCAAGCTACAGGAAGGCCGGAGGATAGTCGGCGGGCTGTAGGAGGGCCGACGACGGGCTGCAGGAGGTCTGACGGAGGGCTGATGGGCTGCAGAAGGGGTCGACGGAAGATCGGTAGGCTATAAGAGGGGCCGGCGAAAGGCCAACAGGCTCAGAAGGGCCGGAGGATAGTCGGCGGGCTGCATAAGGTCTGACGGAGGGCTGGCGAACTGCAGAAGGGGCCGACGGAAGACCAATAGGCTGCAGGAGGGCCGACGATAGAAGGATGGTGGGCTGCAAAAGGGGCCGATGGAAGACCGACAGGCTGTAGGAGGGGCTGACGGGGATAACACACACGGGATCACAGCGGAGGAGGAGAAAGGAAAAAATTAAGTACTATACCCCCCCGAGGTTGCATGTGGCAACCGGGAAGGCCAAGGCCAGAGATAGGACTTCTAAAACCCTAGACTGGCTCTGATACCATTTTACGAAGAGAGAGGGAGAGAGAGACTAGAGTTTGGGGAGAAAATTTCTTGTATTGTCTCACATCATTACATAAGATTACCACTCCTTATATAAGGAGAGAATGCACACCATTACAATACCATAACCGAGGTGGGACTAATAGTAATACTACCACTACATCTAATAACATCAACCAAAGAGATTTACTCATATTGTAACTCAAATTTTATATCCAAAGAGATGGGAGCATATCCATCATCGAATCCACAATGTGTTTAATGAGTTGTCATCCAGTTGATACATAAAGTCCAAGGACCAAATCACGAATGTGGAAAAAACTTCATGCAAGTAGAGTCCAACAAGGTATTGAACACATATTCATGTTGGAATCAAGTTATTTGTAAATACATTGTGCAATGATAATTTTTAGAGCATAATTTTTTTATAGTAAATAATACAATAGAAAAAGATCAATACAAAACTCCGCAATATAACAAGTCGTGCCCACAAATTTGTGCCAAGAAAAAACCTTCCAAAAAATGAATGTAAGTCATATACATGACAAGTTCCAATAATACCTTGGGCTAAAGAAAAAGCAAGTAAACTTCCATTAAAATTATAAATGGGCTAAAAGTTGAGTGCCACCTCGCGCGATGGAATCCTATGACTTGATGAGGAGTGTAATCCAGGTTGGCTAGAGGGGGTCTCAGGGACACTAGAGGAATCCTGGACGTATCATGAAGGAAAATTGAATGGAATGGGATAACCAAGTTCATAATGAATTTTTTAATTAAATATGAGTCATATGTACAATATGTCTAGATGATCTCAACTTAGCCACCTCAACTTTGTAATTAAACGTGAGTCCTATTATCGAATGCCCCTAGATATATAAGATGCCTTTGGTGTAATTAATCAATAGAACAAACCTTATTCTATGTACAACTTGTCGTTTCATTACATGTTTCTAAGTTTAAGTGTTTTTTAGGAGGGAAAGATGAAAAAGTAGGATTGTGCCTGTATTATTCGAGTGGTGCAGCAACTCCAGTTGTATCCTAATAGCAAACTCATTGTTTCTCTTTCAAGATGCCAAATGATCGAATCTCATGTATGTCTTATGTCATGTGGAATATAAATAATATGGTTCATTTATGAAAAAAACACATGGGTCAGTCTTTGGTGAGGGAAATAAAACTTTGCGCTCTTATGGTTGATAAGCTTTGAAGCTTTGTCTCTTTGGTACAATAGTACTTACAGGCACCACTATAACGAGGACATATATGCCCTCTTCAGATGGAAAAAAAGAAAAAAGAAATGATGAAGACAATATGCAGATGGAACATCTTAATAATGGCCCGTTGTCATTAATGGAGGAAGATGTCACATTATTAGTGTTGACTTCCAAGAAAACATTATAACAAATGCTTTTAGTAGGAAATAAGCTTCTTCCCTATAAGAAAATAAAAGATGAGTGTATGGACACAAAGAGCTGATGCTCGGAGATGCAAAGTACATATTTGATATCATTGTATGATATTCAAAATGAAGTAGGAGCCGATGGGAAATACTAGAAGAAAAAATAGAAGATCTATATACATGAAATCTACATGCCATGAGGGAATCTTAAGATGATCTTACTACCAGAGGATATTTCTTGATAAATAAATCTAAAAGTAATCATTCATGGAAAGAAAATAAAATAAACTTGTAAGAAGAAGAAGAAAACAAAGCATAAACAATCATAGGCAAGGTTTGATTACTAGAAAATTTGTTTATATAAATTCATGTATGTATATCATTATTATTATTGAGATATATATATATAAACCTCTTCAAATTCTATGACGAAGGAAAATGGAGATAGCTACAACAATTAAGAGAGAAGTGTTTGAACTTGAATTTATAAAAATAAGAAAGAAAAATTAGAAGGATTCAATTTTTGGTCGACGTATTATTTGTTAAGTGTTCTATTGATTTTGCATATTTTGTCTTTTGAGAATCAGCTAGACACTTGATGTGTGTTGACATACTTGAGATGATGTTTTTTTCATCCCAAGTAGCATGTTGAGAATTTGTGCGAATGCATGTCATACCAGAGATAACCAACGATTTGTAAATCGTCTAGTGTCCTATGCGTGATGCGATAGTTCTATTTGGGTCGACCGATATGGATATAGATTAGACGATTGTTAGAAACTTGGGAACTTGATTCCAGTAAGGTTTAAACAGTCTCAATTAAGATAACTTAAAGTTTCCAATAAGAGCTATCGAGAAATGAAAGCACATAATAAAATAAAGGGCATTACACAGAAGTAATTGTAATATAAAAATATTGCAAGAATGTATAATCATCAGATAAAAAGGCGTGAACCTTGAAAAGTAACATGATTGCTTGAAATTGAAAGGCTATACTAAGTAATGTGAAGTATAAAATGCAGCAAATAAAAATAACTAAGGCCCAAAATCAGTTACATTTTAAAGGCTAGTTTGGATGATTATTTGTGGATAGTTTGCACTGCCGGCCCAGTACTCAATTTATAGACACGGAGGATGATTTTTAACGATAAAATTAAATTGTTTTCCTATGAGAGTGCCAAACTTTATCTCTAGAGCTACAAGTCCATCACCTATTGTTTCTACATTACACACTAACTCGGCCTTATCGTGCCATGTCCTAACTTCTCAGTTTATAATGCGTTTATGTGAATCTTCTATCTAGTCGTTAGCTTGCCGTCTTTTGATTGGGTTACGAGTTTTATCAGATGGCCTATGTGCTCATGCATTCATTGGTCGATCTGCTGCGAAGTTTACTGCATGTTCAACTTTTTTTGATGAAGACTATCCACATAGTCATAGATTGTTGGCTATCCGACCCACCAAATGATAATTTGCTATCTTGGAATTTATGGTGTAAACATTACATCTACTTATAGTGATTTGGTGTGCCTATTAGTACGATACTATACGGGCATCTTTTACTCAGTTGAGTTTGCAAGAGTAGTGTGGTTTTCTTCTCCTTTCGGACTATAAAACCATACTCTTGTCAATCTTTCATGTGACTACCGGAGTTGGATCAAGGGTGTCCAAGTGGTAGCTCTAAGAGTAGAGGTTGATCTACTGAAGGGCACGAATGGAGTCTGGCTGGCCTCTGATCCTCGATATTGATTCTGGTGGTGAGAGGAGAGGGGTTAGGAAGCTTGATTAACACTATAAAATGAGATCCAAGCTCAACAAGGTTGTAAACATGGATGGAAAATGTTGCCTATAGTAATGGAGGTAAAAAAATTTAGAACTTAAGGCTTGTGTATTGAGAACAGTCCCACATCGATATAGGGGTGGGAATTCCATGTCTTTATATTATTTTGGCCCATCTATCTCATAACCGGTTTTGAGGGGGCATGGGAATCGTAACACGGTATCAGAGCCTAGCCGTATCACTCACCTGTCGGGTGTTATCCTCACACATCCATCATCCACGTAACAAGGACAACAAAAAGATTGGCCTATATGTAAGGGGGAGTGTTGGAGAATTAGTCCCTTCTCGGTAATGTAGAGGGCGGAAACGATCCTTATATGTGTGATGAGACCTCATCTCAACACCTGGGTTTTGGTATAGAGGAAATCTCACATGGGCGGTATCAGAGCTAGGCCACACCCCGTCTCCCCTCCATGTGCTCCTGTTGCACTCTCTTTCTCCCTCCCTCCGATCGAGAGGCGCTCTGCGTGCGGGCAGGTGTTGAGAATTGTCCCACATCAGTAAAGGGATGGGAATTCCATGTCTTTATATTATGTTGGCCCCTCACTCTCATAACCGGTTTTAGGGGGTATGGGAATCATAACATGATTTACTTCGAAGTTTGTCAAAATTGGCAACTAACTTCAAATACATTCGAAAGACCAGATTGATCTTGGACCTATTCATGCGAGGCTAAACAAGGGCTGGTGCTAGAATTGAATATGTGGATCCCCAATAGTGGGATCCGTGATTGCTCCCACTATACCTTGGAGATGCATGGGAGGCCATATCGTCTGGTGAAAGAGGACATGGATTCACATCAAATTCACTCCACGAATGACTTTTTAATTGTGGGATCAAAAAAACTAATGATAGAGGCCAGCATCCGTATTTAATTACCTAATTTTTCAGGAGAAACTATTATTAAAAGATCTTATAGTGCTCCAAAAGATAGAAAGCAAGCAAAAACGAGTATAATTTCATTGGAACTTTTATTTAGATAGTGTAACCAGGGAATATCTCCAATGTACATTATTAAATAAAGGCAATTTACATGAACACCCTCTAAACCATATCCTTATTTTCTCTTTGTTCATCGAGTTCTATTTCGAACAACTTGACCCTTCAACTATGCCTTTTTATGCACATTGACCCTCCTCATGGGGTGTATTTGTAATGAAAAATATATTTAAGAGATCAAGTTATTCAAAATAGAACTTGAGGGAGTAAAGTCAAACTAAGGGTATATATAGTTCAAGGGGATGTTTATATTATTTACCCTATTAATAAAGTGGAAAATACAATTGACTAGGGTACATGGATTTATCTCTTGAACTTGGACTTCAATACATTTTGTTTACTTCCGAGCTTTATTTTATCAGAGTTTAACGGAAAAAAGATCTCCGCTTAAATCGAGATATACGCACATTCTGATGTGGAATTAGGGATGGCAATCCTTGACCTGACCCGCCAAACCGACCCGAACCCGACCCGAACTTAGCGGGTTTAGGTTTGTTCTAAACGGGTTCGGGTCATAAACGGGTCAACCCGATTGACCCGTTTCTTTAATGGGTCGGGTTCAGGTTTGTACTTATAACCCGATTGACCCATTTACCAAATGGGTCGTGTTAACTCGACCCGAACCAACCCGATCCGACCCGACCCGACCCAACCTGAACCAACCCGGCCCAATTCGACCCGTCTTGACCCAACCCGACAGGTTTACATGGGTTCTGTTGACCCAACCCGAGCCAACCCGACCCGACACGACCCGACCTATTTAGTAAACGGATTAAATGGGTTGGGTCGGGTCAACCCGTTTATTAGACGGGTCGGGTTTGGGTTTAAGTTTTGACCCGTTTATTAAACGGGTCGGGTTCGGGTTGGGTGTTTTGCCCTTATACCGATGTCTCAACCCGACCGAACCCGACCTGACCCATTGCCACCCGTATGTGGAATCCTATTCACTTCACCCCGACCGACATGCATCATACAGATGTGATCGGATGCCATGGAGATATATGTAGCTCTCGGTGTACATATAGCATTGCTAAGTTTAATGATAGATAATGGTATCCAACCATACTTTTCCTCCAATTTTGTTTTTGTACATACTCTTGTGGCACCCGATCACAATCGGTGATGAGTTTGGTTTACCGATCGAGGTTGGGTGCAACAAACGACTGCGATCAGATACGTACAAAAAAGAAAAAAAATAGAACACGTCGACTATAAAATTATTTTTTATAATGATATGTAGGTCTATGATTTTACTATCAGCTTGAATTTAGTTTAAAAATTTGGTGACCCATAACTTTAGGAATTGCAGAGATCATACCTATGATTGGAGGTTACTTTTTTTTTCCCTTTCTTTATCATCCATTGGGCCATGTGATGGCCAATTTCTTATTGAATTGAAGGAATCCATTTGGGTCAGAGTGCATTTTAGGGGGTGTTTGGCATCGTACCGAGCTTGCCGTTCATGTTCCGTTTTAAAAGTAACGGCTAGTATTCGTTCCACTGGACTGAAGAGATGGTAATGAGATTTTTTCATTCCGGCTGTTTCTTGCCAAATGGACGCTGAACCACCCGAATTAACACTAAAAATGCTAAGTTACCAGAATACCCTCTTCCGGCTGAGATTTGAGCGGAACAGCTGTTCCGCATGCCAAACACCCCCTTAGCTGCCGGCTGGTTAGCATCCGGCCCAATTGCCTTTTCCATTACGACCCTTTAAATGAACGACGTGGCACACAGTGATTGGGCTGGAAGCAAAGGCAGCAAACGGAGCCTGGAGCTGGCATCAAAAATGCGCTCTTTGGGTCATAGGCATCCCTTAAGATATATGCTTCCAAGAGAGATGTGCCACTGGATCACAACTACCTATGCCTAAGGGTCTGTTTGTTTTTCGGACTTGCAAAGTAAAGGAGTAAATCGGATGTGGGCTAATAAATTTTCCAGATCGACTAGTAACTTTGATTTCCTTCTTGCTGTTTGTATTGACCAGTAAAGTAAACCATTACTTCTAGATGGCTGTTTGCATTGACCAGTAAAGTAAATCAGAAATTAAATCTACCGGTCGCTTGCTACTGTCGTCGTCCACCACCCCCCGTCGGTCACCGACAACTTGTCGCCACTCCACAGGCCACCGTCGACCACCCCGCCGACCACCGGTGGCCCAAAGTCGGCTACCACCCCTGTCACCTTCCGCTGGCCGCACAGTGGCAGGCGGCTGCAGGTGGTGGCAGACGGACAACAACGGGCTGCCGGTGGCCAGCGGGGGTGAAGTCCGACGGTGAGTGGTGGATGGCGTGGCGGCGGCTGATGGGGTGGTGGCTGGCGGCGGCGGTGCAAATCGGCCGGCGAGGCAATAGGGCGACAACAGTCGGTAGTGGTGGCATCCCCATGGTTCATCCCATGTCCCATAGATCATGGCCGTTGAAACTGGGATTGCAACATGTCACTCCCTAAATAGTTGAATATATCATATGATGCTCTCTCAATTGTGCCATTGGCTGACGTCTCATGGTCAACAGAGCCTTCTACTAGTAAATCAAAAGTTTTATTTGGCTTTTACGAGGTAAAACCTTTTGGCTACTAGTAAATCTCTGACCATTTACTTTACTAAAACTTTTTGGATCCAAACAACATTAAAATAAAATTTTTACATGATTTACTTTACTAGTTAGCCTGTTGACCGAATACAAACAGGTCCCTAGGGCTGCAAACGAGTCGGGCCAAGCCAAGCCAAGCTTTGGTCTGTTTGAGGTTGGCTCGTTTAATAAACGAGCCCACTCGAACGAGCTCTTACCAAGCTTGTTTATGTATCTTAAGCCAAATCTTAGACTGTATATATTGGGTCTATTCCTGTCTTTAAGGAATTTATTCACAAGCCTATTCACGAGCATGCTCATATTCCCTAAGCGAACAAGTTCATGAGCCCAACTGGGCCGAGCTTTAGTATGTTTGAGCTTGGCTTGTTTATTAAACGATACTAAAATCTAGGCTTTGGCTTCACTCAAATAGTAATCGAACAAGTTTGAACGGGCCTTTACCAAGCTTTTTCGCGAGCTACTCATGAACGGCCTGGTTCATTTGCAGCCTACCTACCCATCGGTGAACTGCACTCCCCCGGTTGCCAGAAATCAAACGGCTGTGATCCACGTCGCTAAACACGATAACATCAAGTGGCCGTACTCCGCAACCGGGATGGCATCAGAAGGGGGCTGCGCCGCTGCAGGGACGGCGAGCTACGGCGGGGCGGTAGGCTGCGGCGGAGCGGCGAGCTACGACGGGGCCAGCAAGGGCCGGAGGTTTGAGCAGGGGGTATTTTCGGGTTTTAGTGGGTGCCGTTATGGCGCGGAGACTACACAGGGCGCCAATACTATATCCCGGGTGCCGATAGCCGGACCCTGGCTCAACCGCTGCCGCGGTCCCCTCACCTTCGGAGGTGAAGGGAACTCGATCCTCCCGCGGGCAAAAAAAAAAACCGGCGAACCAGGCAAGAGCACTTCCTCGCCTCTCCCCTTTCTAAAACTCCGGGTCTCCGACAATCTCCACCCAAATGCACGGAACTAGGGTTTTGTTTCTCTCGGACAAACCCTAGGGAGAAAATGCCCGAGGAGAGGGGGCGGAGAGGGATCCATCTCTCCGAGATGTGGCCGTTCTCCGGTGGCCGGCTTCCCTCCGGCAGTCACCGATCGGCCGATCAGGCAGGGGGAGGCGCGGGATTCACGAGGGCGGTGCACTGCAACGATCCAGACTTCCCGGAGGCGGCGCGACTCGGCTACGGCTCGAACTCCGTCTCCACCACCAAATACACCGTCGCCAACTTCGTGCCCAAGTCCCTGTTCGAGCAGTTCAGGAGGGTGGCGAACCTGTTCTTCCTCGTGGTGGCCTGCGTCTCGTTCAGCCCCCTGGCCCCGTACCGAGCAGTCAGCATCCTCCTCCCGCTCGTCATCGTGGTGGGGGCCACCATGGCCAAGGAGGCAGTCGAGGATTGGCAGAGAAAGAAGCAGGTTTGCAGCTTTAATCTTGAATCATGCCTTCAGCTGATGCAATATCGTGGCGTAAATGTGCTATTTGGAGCTGGGATTGTAGAATCTTCATTTTGATTACAGGTGGTGCCCGATTGAGTATCATATGTTAGGATGTGGACGTGGTAGAGTTTCAGAATAGGATCTGATTCGTCAGTGATTTAGGATGGAAGGTAATCCTTCTGAAAGGTTCGTGGCACAAATTCCTTCAAGGTAGGATTGCTGTGGATTAAATGATGAGACCAAATCATCAATAACTATTAGGTTTTAAATATCGATGTCCATGTTGGTTTCGGTTAGTAAAAAGAAAAAAGAAAAAAGAAAAGAAATTTGTCGGATTTCAGTTAAATGTCGGTGGAAATTTTGTGATTTTTTAAGTAAAGATTTCAGTGGCAATTACTCGAGGCATAATTAGGAATATAATAAATCATTTTCGGATGGGATATTTATGGTTATTTTAAAATTTAGTTTTAGATGAGATTTGGTTAGATTCCAATCTCTTTTAAGTTTTAAGTTAGGGAAGATTTATCTTTTAGTAGGTTTGAATTTTATGGCTATCTTTGATTAGGTGGGTTTGATTAGAATCAAAACTATTTGAATTTATTAGCATTTATCTTCTTTGATCTTTTTGTAAGCCTATAAAAAGGCCACCGATGTTACCATGAGAATCAATGAATGAATTATGAGAAAAGAATGATGTGGCTTGCGAGCTTCAATTAGGGTTTCTTGGATAAGAATCGATCAGAGGTGGATTTCTCGAATCCGGTGAACTCCGGATCTTCCCCCTCTTCTTCTCTTCTCCCACCTGAGTACCTCTCTCAAACCCTAATTCTCGTTTTGCAAGCACCATTGACGACCGTTCCTCGCCTCTCACTCAGATTCCAGCCGACTATCATTGCTGCCCAGAATCTGCAGGACAAATCTGTGATCCGGGAATTATTTCGGGAGATTCACTACTCCGATCGATCTCATTCCAGATTTGTTGGAAGGCAACGCAGTCCCCTAAATTCTATCAAAATTTCATAATGATCCGACCAGCTGATGTTAACTGATCTTCATTTGTCGTGGCTCAGTCGTTCTTTCTGCACTTGAACGAGGTACAACAAAACCCTAATTCTTCAAACTTCCATAACTTTTGATCCACTCAACCCATTCCGATGACCCAAATACCAACTTCACATATTTTTTGAGACTAATCCAACAATGCCATCCATGGATCAACCCATCCACCACATAAAAACTGATTTGACCTTTTTATACTTCCTGTCCTAGAGCGAGTTTTTTTTTTAAAATTCTTGCGAGACCCCACTCGTCCTGCATCAGTTTCATTTTACCGCTTTGGCTTATAGTTTGTGCTATAGAGTTGCGTGGCATTCCCTCTATTAAATTTCACCTTCTACCTTCTTCTAAGACCTTGTCCTAGTATAGAGGAACCTTGGAGGGTTGCTCCCTACTTTTCCGAGCTTAAATTGTACAACTATTAAGGTAGTTTTCCTACCGTCCAATTGGTCTTCTTGGTTTCTTGGCAGGCTCCTTTATTCCCAAGTTGCCTTAGTAAGGTTGTCTGCACCGTTCTTATAGGAATGATGCTAGGTTATCAACATGTCAATCTTTTTGGTAGACCCTTGGTAATTAGAGTTGTCCTCCATAGTCGACCCCATTTTAATGGGATAGGAATTGGATGATGATGATGACGGTGATGATGATGGAGATAACTTCCTAGCAATGAGGTTGGATGTATGTCTTATCTATTGATAATCTAGGTGGCTTTCCTTGGAACTTGAATCACATTGGTTGTCTAGATGCCTCTCTATGCTATCAAAATCGGGACTAGTCGGTGACTAGCCAGTAGTCCCCGACTAGTCCTCAGGCGGCATTTTGCCGATGGACTAATCCAGATTCCTTCATAGCTGGGCTGAACCTCGATAGACCTGACTAACGACTGGGACTAGTCGGGATTTTTTTTGCATGTTACAAGTTCAGCCTTTAGTCTTTGCAAGCATTTTTTTTTTTGCAAGGAGTCTGCAAGAAATTTTCTTTGGATTTTTTTTTGCATTGATTCGAAGTCTTGATTCGCAACTATGCCTCTTCCCTATAATTATCTGTTGAGGATCTGAGAATCTGAGATAAAAACATAGACAAATAATTATTGTTTATTTGATATTTTCATATAACTCTATAATCAAAATTGGGTTTGTTCATAGATTAAACACCAACAAACAAATATTGTGATAGATTCGTAATTCTGAGTCTTCTGATATGGGCATGAAGCCAATACAACTATGTTATGTTACTTAAATATTTATACCCATGTTGTGACAGTGTTTTAAGTATTGTTATCGGTGTCGATATTGCCAAGTTGCCCATGGGAAAAATCGGAGATATATCGCTATTTATCGCCAAATATCCCTAAAAATTAGGAAAAAGTGGAAAAAGATGGTAAAATTAATTTTTTTAGGGTTTTTCTATATATCCCTTTAAGATGTATAGATACACCATTATGATCAATATTCAATAACATACATAAAACAATCATTTACTGTAGGGGACACTCAATTTAGGTTCTATAGATGAGTCTGTGAACTGTCCGACACTTTCTGTGAACTGTTAGAAACTTTGTAGTAGAATATGCAAATTAACTTAGAAAAGTAATACAAGTAATTTCTATAAATTTTATATTGACATAGTAAAATTTCATTAGGGTTCATTCGGTTTAAATAGATGAAATCCATGAAAACCTATGAATCCCTGTTAATTTCATGATAATCACGATGAATCACATCAAACTTGGTGCGATTCATGTTTATCATCTATTCACAAAGATCTACTTAAGAAATTTGAAAAATAAAAAAAAGATTTGAAAACAGTCCTCAACGTAGAAGCTTGGAAGAAACCTTAAATCCGTGAAGAGAGGTTTCAAATCCATCAAAACAATAAATTGAGGTTTAGATTTTGTTTAGAAACTTAAATCAAACCAAAAAAATGGATGAAATGGGGAAAAAGGGGGCAAATGGGCCCTTTGGGGCGATACTGGCAATAGCAGGGCGACATTTCCCCTTTTGTTGGGAATCCTAGAAAGGCTGGGAACCAAACTTATTGCCGAACTTGGCGATATTTGCTGATATATGGCGATATATCGACTTTTTCCCCAAAATATGGGAATTTAGTCTGTTTTGATGTCGAAGCCCGACGATATAGCGATATATCGGCGATATAGTGCTGTATATCGCCGATATTTTAAGCCATGGCTGTGAAGTGTGAAGGCATACATTGTTGTTGACCAACTAATATATATACTTATTAACATTTATGCTAGTTCATATACCATATATGTTTAGCGAGCGGAGAGGGGTTATAATAAGTTTTGACCAACTAGTTCTGAATTAGTCCCGACTAGTCCTAATCAGCCCTTGGCCGACTAGGGACTGACTACTGACTTTAACTGCATAGGTGCCTATACTAATGTAGATGATGACCAAATCTAGACGGGTGGAAGGTTTGTTCCAAATGCGAGGAACATATTTCAATGAGAAGGAGCTTATGAAGAGTATGTGTTCGCATCTGTATCAATTTTTACCCTGGATATGAATTCCTTCATGCATTTTATGTTTTATGGTTGTTTTATAATTCCACTGTCATGTGATTAGGTGTTCCAATCGTTGATATTAAGAGCTTGCCTTATTGTTTGTAGCTAATATCTTTGGATGTCTGAAAGTTAGTACGTATGACTATATGTAGTTGAACACTTGAACTTTGCGATTCCTTCAGGATATTGATGTCAACAATCGGAAGGTCAAGGTATATGATGGCAATCATGCTTTCTACCAGACAGAATGGAAGAAACTTAGAGTTGGAGATATTGTTAAGGTGGAGAAGGATGAGTTTTTCCCTGCTGATCTGCTTTTGCTTTCATCAAGTTGTGATGATGGAATTTGTTATGTCGAGACCATGAACCTTGATGGTGAAACGAACTTGAAACGAAAGCATTGTTTGAAGGTGATGTTGACTTTGCAGAATGAACATTCTTTCCAGAAATTTAAAGCTTTGATCAAATGCGAAGACCCAAATGATAAATTGTATTCCTTCGTTGGGACCATGTATCATGAAGGCATACCGCATCCTCTTTCACCACAACAGCTTCTTTTGAGAGATACTATACTCCGGAACACCCAGCATATTTACGGTGTGGTGGTTTTCATTGGACATGATACAAAAGCTATGCAGAATGCAATGGAACCTCCTTCCAAGAGGAGTAAGATTGAGAAGAGAATGGATAAGATAATTTATATCCTTTTTACTTCTCTAGTGTTACTTTCTTTTGTGGGTTCCATCTTTTTTGGAATCGAAACTAAGGGAGATATTAATGACGGAAAGTTTAGTAGATGGTACTTAAGACCAGACAGATCATCTATATTCTTTGATCCTAAAAGGGCATCTTTGGCAGCCTTGTGTCACTTTCTAACAGGTCTAATGTTATATGGATGCTTGATCCCAATCTCATTGTATATATCCATAGAAATTGTAAAGGTTTTGCAAAGCACCTTCATTAATCAAGATCAGGAAATGTATTGTGACAAAACTGATCAGCCCGCACGTGCTCGGACATCAAATTTAAACGAGGAAATTGGTCAGGTTGATACTATACTCTCAGATAAAACTGGTACTTTGACATGCAACTCAATGGAGTTCTTGAAATGTTCCATAGCCGGTGTTGATTATGGTTGTACATTTTCTGAAGCGGAGAAGTCTGTTGAAAGAGGGATAGAGGATGATCCACTTGAACTTCGAGATTCATCCATTACTTCAAAGGGTCATATCAGTGCTGCAGTCTCAAGAAAGTCGGTCAAAGGCTTTAACTTCGCTGATGATCGTTTGATGAATGGGAAGTGGATCAAAGAACCTCATCCAGATGTCATTCAGATATTTTTCCAGGTGCTGGCAATCTGTCATACTGCAATTCCCGTCGTGAATAATAAAGGTGATGAGGTTTCCTATGAAGCCGAGTCCCCAGATGAAGCAGCTTTAGTTATAGCTGCAAGGGAACTTGGTTTTGAATTTTATGAAAGAACCCAGACAAGCATGTCATTGCATGAATTTGATCCTAGCATTGGCAGAAAGGTTAATAGGTGCTTTCCCTATAACATTTCTCACCATCTCTCTTTTCTTCTATCTAGGAGTCTTCTGTTAAAGTGCTTGTTGTGTGTTATCTACTTACCTTGTAAATTTCAGGACATATAAACTACTCAATATCTTAGAATTTAGCAGTGCTCGTAAAAGAATGTCCGTAATTGTGAGGAATGAGGAGGATTGCTTGTTGCTCTTTTGCAAGGGAGCAGACAGGTTAGATGCCTCCAGTTTTCGTCTGTGTACAGTAATTGATGGCAACTGCTGAAATATGAGCTGATACTCTGGCCTCATTTTGCTGCATGATATTAGTCTAATACTTGACAAGCTTGCCAAGGACGGACGAGTATTTGAGGATAAGACCAAAGGCCACGTCAATAAATATTCCGAGGCTGGTTTGCGAACTCTGGCAGTTGCATACCGTGTACTAAGCGAAGAAGAGTACAACAGATGGCATGCTGAGTTCTCAATGGCCCGCAATGCTGTCAGTGCTGATCGTGATGCAATGGTAGAGGCAGCAGCTGAAAAAATCGAGAGGGATTTGATTCTTGTTGGTGCTACAGCTGTTGAAGACAGATTACAGAAAGGGGTAAATTAATTTGCATATTCAGAACTACTTTTTTAATCAACTGGCTTTATATATCCTTTATGCTTTGTCCCACAGAATAAACAAGAACTGCTTCAGGTATAATAAGTTATCATCTATAAGTTATATTATTTGACTTGCATCAAAATATTCTGCCAATTCTTTGAATATAATGTAATCTAATGTTTTTTTATTACATGGACCGAAATTCACCGGTGCGCTCCTGACAAGGCTTACATGCCTCTATTAAAAGTTTATGTAAATGCATGGAAGTTTCTGGTTGGCAGCTTGAATTTCGACTAAATGCAATGTGCAGATAATAATTAGTGAATAGCATGCGTATTACACTGTCAACATTTTTTTTAGTATGGCATGAAGTTTTACATCATTAATGCATGTTGATGCTAGCTCGACTCTAAGAAGCGTATACAGTGGAGTACAAACTCTGTTTTCCAGTGTTTCAGACTTTCAGTTCACAATTGCCATAGATATGTTTCGATACATTTTGGACTGGATGCATGAGATAAACTTTATACTGATTGTTATCTTCTCATGATCAGGTTCCTGAATGTATCGATAAACTTGCACAAGCTGGAATCAAGGTTTGGGTTTTGACGGGTGATAAGTTGGAAACCGCAATAAATATAGGGTCCGTTTCGTTGATCCTTTTTTAAACCTGAAATCCTGTTCTTTTTTGTCTCTTTCACTGTAAGGGTTAACTTATGGAATACTGCAGGTTTGCATGCCACTTGCTGAGGAAAGAAATGAAGCAAATTGTTATCACACTGGATACACAAGATGTTAATGCCTTCAAGAAAGAAGGGGATAAGAAAGCAACTGAAAAGGTATAATTTAGTGACGTTCTTATGGAAGCACTGCTTGCATAATTCTGAACATTCCGATGCTCCGTCAGGCTTCACATGACAGCATCACCAGGCAATTGAGTGAAGCGCGGTCTCAAATTTGTATATCAAAAGGCAGCTACACTCTCTTTGCCCTCATTATTGATGGTAACTCACTGGCTTTTGCTCTTTCGGGAAGCCTGGAGAACTATTTTCTTGATCTGGCAGTTGACTGTGCATCTGTTATTTGTTGTCGGACTTCTCCTAAACAGAAGGCACTGGTCAGTGCTTCATATTTTAGGTTCTTTAACATCCATTATGCCTTTACCTATGGGAAAAAAGACAGTTCTGCTGTTACTGACCTTAACATAATCTGATAGAAACATAGAAGGTTTGCAGGTTACCAGATTGGTGAAAAGGAGGACGAGGAAAACAACATTAGCAATTGGTGATGGGGCAAATGATGTGGGCATGCTTCAAGAGGCTGACATTGGTGTTGGCATAAGTGGTGTTGAGGGGATGCAGGTAATTGTTTCTCCTTACATCTGATTATTATTAATCTTTTGTGGTAAATTTTGAACTATCAGTTGCTATTTTCATTATCAAGTAAACTCTTTCAGATTATGACATTTGTAAATTGCCCTATTTGTTGCATTAAAAAACTTTAGTTGAAACTTAATCCGTTATGCGTGGGAACTGGAGAGAGTATTGTAAAATGATGGCATGCAACCATGGTTGAGTCGTTCTGGAGAATTTGTGCAACTTTACAGGATGAGCATAACAGCCTTAACCCTACGATATCTTCATCATCATGATCCTCATCATCCAAGTCTTATCCCATAAAGATGGGGTCAACTATAGAGCACAACTTAGTCATGAAGACTTCACGAACGGTTGAGGAGAATTTTTCGTCCAAGAGTGAGCCAAAAGACATGACCAAAGGCAACTTGTCAATCGAGGGCTCTACCTAGAAACCTAAAGGTTAGTTGACAGATAGGAGACATACGTTGTTTGCTACACAATTTAAGCTCTTACAAGCAGAGAGCATCTCTCCAAGGTTCCCCTAGACTAGGAAAGAGTCTAGACAAGAAGGTATATTTGGTATAAGGAATTGCATTTATCTCTATAGCACGAACTATAAGCGAATGTGCTATAGTGAAATAACATTTCTATCCAATCTAAAGATGCATTTTTCTGATGTAAGTGTAGCTCTGAAAACACCCATCGTTATCATTGGTACCTTAGCAGTTTCAAAATCACTCTCATGACCTTTTCCAATATTTCTTCATTGTGCTCGTATCTATTGTAGAAGTGATGGTGTTACCAGAAACCACAACGACGCCAGTTGTAATGGTGGTGGAGTGGGTTTGTGGTTAAGGTATGGTTAGATGAAGGAACTAGTGAGGCAATGACTTTGTTCATGGAGGTAAACATGAGTGGATGTAACAACAATGAAGTGGTTAGGGGTATTGAGTTTTTGCTGGAACATGATAGAGGTGGTGGAGTGGACGACAAGCAAAATTAATGACTATGGTGGAGGTTGTGACATGGTTGTGGTTGAGGAAGGTGTTGGTGAAGATGGTAGTGATCTCAATTATTGTGGAAACAAAAGTAGTGGATGTATCAGCAATGACAATGGAGAATAATTTAGTGATATTGTGTTGAAGTATATAATTGTTATATTGTACATATATCGCTAGGCCTGTGCACAAGACATGCATGTATTCTTTAGACTAGGCATCCCTATGTGCATATATAAGTTAGGCATGTTGTCCTAATGAGAGACTTTACTTCTCCCCAGTGTATTTAAGTCGTCACCTAGGCCACACTTGGGCCAACGCCTCGCTTTTTACGGGGGCTAGCTGCCTTGGGGCCTGCCAGGCAGGCGGTGGTTGCTGGGCGGGTGTCTCAACGCCTAGGTGCCAGGCATAAGACACCCATCAAATGCCTAGGCTATATTAGCATTTTCACCTCCATATAAACCCTATTGGGTCAGATCGGTCGATTATAACTTAAGTCATATGTTGAAGTAATTCACACCCGTCGAAGGCATGGATCTCTAAACAACTTAAAATAATACAAGTATATAGCCTAAAAACCCTAAAACCTCTAAAGTCCTTTGCCTTATTAGTTATCACTTGACTTCTTTCTTTCGCTTGCCTGAAGCCAATCACCTCGTCTCCTCTTCTTCCCCCTTGAGTCGCCGCCGGCCAACGATTTTCTTCACCATTGCGAGGTCTCCTCCCCATCTGTCAACGAGATCTCTTCCTCATCGCGAGGTCACGTCCAACATCGCCGGTACCAATCAATAAATCCGACAAGGTCTTCACTTCAAATCAATTACTCCCTCTGTCACTTTCCTTTTGAAGTCTTAAAAATGGAGTCAGATCTTCTCTTTCTCGGAAGAAGAAGAAAAAAAGGGTGGAGAAAGGGAATGGAGCACCACTACCAAGAGTTGATGCGATTAGTTGTTGCAAACTTGCAATGTAGAATGATTGTTGTTATGTTTCCATTTAAAGCTTTAGTATTATTTATTTGTTTTTTTGTCGCTCACCACAACATTTGCATCATATGTAATAATGAATAGTATGGTATTTCGACCAATTTCATTATCTAGAAGTTAGATAGATTAGAAATTTGCTAGGTGTAAAACCACGAATTAGTTATATATATTTCTCATATTTTTAATTTATTTATTTTTATCGCCTAGGCACCACCTTGATTACACTTCTTCTCCCGAAATATTTTCTATGTTGCCTAATATGTTATTTAAAACCAATATTCATTGCCCCTCTTTCTCTTTGTTTAAAGATTTTCATTGGAGATTTGGGTAGTCTCTAGGGGTTTTGATTACCATGTTTTGTTTGCTATGCTATTGCTGTCACTAAAAATATTGTCTTTGTTTTCTTCAATGAGAGTTGTGGGGGATGATTCTCGTGCCGACCCGAGGATTTCACCCAATAGTCAATTGATTCGATAGTCGGTTCAAACGTTGGGTTTCTAGACTTGAGCTTTGAAGTGGTTGAGGGTTTGTGAACTTTGCTTTACAAGTAGATGAAAGAGTTAACACAAGATGTAATCTCGGAGTTCAGGCGAAGCCTACGCCTTCATTCTATAAGGTGCAACCTGAATTCACTAACACTTGGAATGCAGTGATCTCGACAGGTCGAGTATCACTTGATCTAGAAGATGAGAAATGTCAGAGCTCTGGTTTTCGAAAATCTGATCTGGAAATCAGATAATCGATCTGGAATACACATATGGTCTGCTATTTATAGAGGTTTTGGAAAAATCCGGGATCTGGTGCGGTTTCCGCAGTCACCTCGACAGGCTCCAGGTAGGGCTGTTGGGTCCCGTCGTCATTCGTGTGGACCCCCAGACAGGGCTGGTGGGTCCCTTTGTCATCTCGGGGGACCTCCAAGGTAGGGCTGGTGGGCCCCTTTATCGTCTATGTGGACTCCCAAGATAGGGCTGGTGGGCCCCTTTGTCATATCTATGGACCCCCAAGGCAGGGCTAGTGGGTCTCATTGTCGAGCGTTGGCCAAATTTTGCACCCACAACCACAAGAGTCCCTCTGTTACCAACATCTCCAATTTTTTGAATAAGTCTCGATTAAAACACGACTTATTCAATAAACGTTCACTACGCGACTCTTTCCTTATTTTTTGAAAAAGTCACGATCTTATGAAAAAAATCATGATTTTCACGTTTTAATCCCAATTTACGCTTTTTAATCCCGATTAATTGCTTTTTAATCCCGTCATGTATTGCTAAAAAAATCTATTGTAACATATATTTATAAATATGTTCTAAAATTCTACCGTTTGTTTTCTGACTCTTTTCCAATCTTTCCGACTTTTTGTCGATTTTTCCGACTTCTCCCCTAGTCGATTTTTTTCCGACTTCCGACTTGGTAACTATGCTTCTCATTGCCACCTGTGAAAACAATACTCTCTACGGGAGGTGTAGATCGGGACTGACGCGCGACGAAGACTTAACAATGTTACCTCCCTCGACTGTCTTGGTGGAAGGCACCAAGCTAGACTCACAGTGGATTAAAAATCAAATCTTGGCTTTTGTTCTCTCCTCACCTCAGGAAACAATTAAGTGAATTTATGCAAGGTGATTAATGTCAGGTGGTTCTCTCTCTCCCAACTCTCGGCAATCACATAACATCAAATTGTACCAAACCTGTTCAAGGAACGAATCATACAAGGCTTCACATGAAAATAAGGTAAAGCACACAATATTTTTACGAGGAAACCCTTCACAAAAAAGTCCTTGTCGGTTTGGCCGGATGGTGAAAGCAATCCACTAGCTCAAAAGATCCATGTACATTGGTGGAGTAATATCTCAAGAGGCCCTACTAGGAGCTTGCTTCCATGCTTCACCGAAAGTGATACCTCAACTTTTTGCAAGCTCCTTGCCGTTGGCCAATTTTCATCCGATCCAACACAAATGGTTCTAGATGCTTACCCGCGACTCCCCACGGACTCCCTGTTTGCAAGCGAGACCTAACTCCGCCTTGGCAAAGGTTAAGCCAATCCAAAGTTGAATCGAACCCCAATGTGGATATATCACCATATAAGGGATTACTTCGTTTGTTTACTCAACATGACAAACCTCAAAGGTATTATACTGGTGTGGGCGCTAAAAGGTGGGTTGTCTGTATTGCTTCTCACGATTTTACAAGCCGCTCTTGAGTCTTTGGAGTGGTGAGCTGGGGTGGCGAAGATGTTATCAGGAGATTGTGGGAGAGATCCTTTGGAGGGTCCTTTTGATCCGCGTGTTTATTGTTCTTTGTGCGAGAGCTCTGGAGGGGTTGCTTAGAACAGAGGTCTTTACAAGGTTTTGGGTTTCTTGAGAGTCGAGTGGTTTTCGCCTTTGCATTCATCCCTTCCATGCTTCGAGCTTTCGTTGGCTAGGGAGCTTTTGGCATCGTTCCTCGATCTTCGCGTCTCCCTCGGCTCTTGCTAGGTCTCGGCATCCTTGATCATCGGTTTCACGATGTCGATCTTGCTTTTGGCTTTGGTTTTGCTTTGGCATGGTTCTAGCTTTGGCGCTTGCGCTTGAACGTAGACGGAGAGGCTTGCAATACTTTAGTTCTTCCGGGCTTTGTGTGCCATTTTGGAGAGAACGTGCGTTACTTTGCTTGTGATCGTCATAGCTCGTCGGCTTGGGCTGGCGCAGGCGTTGCTTTTGCTTTGGTTTTTGTGTTGGCTTTTGCTTTTACTTTGGCTTGATCTTCACCTCGAATGACGATAGCGATGTCTCCGAGTCTTCTTTATTCATTTGGCCTCTTTTGGGGATGGAGCTTTGGCGGCGACTATTGTAGCGTCGGCTTTGCTGCTCATCTTCTCTGGGCTTCTTTGGCGTGATCGGAGTTGAATGCTTTTGTTGAAGATGGCGGGTGTAGCGCCGACTCCGACGTTGAAGACGACGGTTGTAGCGCCGACTCCGATCTTCTTTTCCGGGCTTCTTTGGTATTGTCGGAGTTGAAGGCTAGTTGAAGACGACGAGGTGGTGACGACTTCGATCTTTTTTCTCCGGACTTCTTTGGTGTTGTTGGAGTTGAAGGCTTATTGGAGATGACAAGGTGGTGTTAACTTTGGGTCTTCTTCTCCGAGTTTTCTTCTTCGTACACGGAGTCGAAACTTTGATCTCTTGTGCATGGTCTTCACATTAATGAGGACTTTCGTGGACTAAGCCGTTCTTGTGGGGTGCGTTTGCCCATGTCTCGTAAAGCTTTCGGTCGTTCGAGTGCCAGCCTCTTTCTTTACAGAGCCTTCACATCTCTAGCTTCCGCCTTCGACCATTTGAGCCATATCTCTGCCCCTCTATTCGTAGGCGAAGGGGAGGGGATGTGAGAGATATGGGTGCGATTTTCGAATTCCTTGAATGTCTTTCCCCATAACCTTTATAATTTATCCTTTTTTTTGGGGAAATCAATCTTTATCCCTTTCTTTTTTTGTTGCATGCAGTTATAAGCTAGATTGAACTCAATCGTTTGAGATATGTGCTGATTTTTCACAATTAATTGATGACGACCCGACTTTTCATCTTATCCGTCAGATCAAGGAATCGACGTGAATCCACGGTTAGGTAGACGTCAGAGTTATTCCCCCCCCCCCCCCCCCCCCCCCCTGAATGGCGGTTTTTGTTTATTTTTCTTTTCTTCTTTTTATTTTCTTTCCTTTCTTTTTTTGGCCACCACACCTCCCCAAGGGGAGGGGAGGGGGCCGCGGTTCACAATAGGGGGTCGGTGGGCCCCACATGGCCCCCTTTTTCTTGGGGCTCGGGTTTTGTCGAGTCGGGTACGGGCCCTTCTTTTACGGGCCTTTTGTGTGCGTGGGTCAGGCTTTTTGCGCGGGATAATTTCGTTGCCTACAATTGGTTTGCCCGAAAACCTATTAAGAGAAATTATGATGTTTGATGTTCAATTCGCTCAAGCAAAAAAAGTGCCTCTTCTGTTGCTCGGAAGAGCCCGACACATGGGATTTACAAGGGTAAGGTGAAGGAAAACCAAACCAAAGAACCAAAACTATCACAAAGGTAAATTGATGAAAGCACTAGAAAATCACTAGCATGTATTCGATCAAATCGTGATAAAGAAAAAGAGGAACAACCTACAAGCAATAAGGATTCAAACCTCGAAGATTTGCTTGAAGGGAGAAAGAAGGAGATGAAACCATGGAATCTTGATCTCCAAACAAAAGGCCCTTTCTTCTTTTTCCAAGCACCGACACCCATGGATTGAGATTTCGGTCGAAATGCCGAAATTTCGGTTTCGGTTGCGACCGAAACAAATGCGAAACCCCGAAAATCTGGATTTCGAGTGACTTTGGGGCATTTCGATGGTTTTTGGTGAGTTTCGGTCGAAACAGGCGAAAATTCGGTCGAAATGTGAGATTTCCGTGAGATTTTGATGAAATTTCGGTCAGATGCTATGGGGTCCTCGAAATGAGATGTTGGCTCTTTCGATGGCTTTCGGTGACTTTTGGTAAGATTCCATTCGAATCAAGTGGGCTCGAAAACCAAGGGCATCTTTCGAATAGATTTTGAGTTTATGTAAATATATGGTGATTATCAAGTTTTTTTTCTTCAGTTTACTGGTATTCCACATTGGTTATCAACTTATCATGGTCCATGCAAGCTTATTTTGTGTTTGGTGTGTTTTCTTCAAACCATTTAACTAAATATGCATGCACAACTATATAGACTTAAATTTTTTTTTTTAAAAAAATCCGCAAATTCAGCTCTTTTTTGACCATTTCGAATCTTTTTGACATGTCGGTTGAAATTCCGAAATTTTGGTTTCGGTTAGGATCGAAACCAGACACAGAATAAAAATCTCAAACCTTGCCGACACCAACCCAATGGAGGAAAGGGGATTATATACCTAGGGTTAACCCCAACGATCCTAACCCAATCATACCCAAATTGGGTGAGATTTCACTCACCAAATGGAGCATAAGTGGTAAAGGAGCCAATGAAGCCCACACCTGGAATGATGCAGTTTAGATGGATAACCGAGGCGGTTTGGACCCCAGACCCAGAAAAATCCTGAGTGAGGCATAGCGGCCAAGACATTTGTCCAAATTGCCTGCACAAAAATGAACTTAGCAGTCTGGACAGCAAAGACAGGTCTGACAAGGGGTGTAAAACGGGCCGAGCTGGGCCTATTATACCTCGGGCCGGGCCTAGAGATCCTAAGCTCGGGAAGGCCCGTCGGGCCGGGCCGGGCCTAGGGCCAAGGGTATGAGCCCGAGCCCGAGCCCGGCCCGTGAATAGATATATTAAAAATTTCGTGTCGGGTTTAGGCTAAAAACCGTATGTTTTTTAATTTTTTTTTTGTGGGTTCGAACTCAAGACCACACAGAGTTTATAGCATAGTCAAACCCGCTGCATTAATTATTATAAATGAACATGTACAATTTATGTATATATATACACCAAAACTATAGTATTTGGATCGGGCTTTTGGGCTGGGCTCACGGGCTTCCTATCGGGCCGGGCCGAGTTGCGGGCTCAAGGTGGCGGCCCGAGCCCGGCCCATGCATTTTTCGGGTCGGGCTCAGGCTCGGGCCGTTGACTTTTGGGCCGGGATCGGACCAGTCGGCTTTTTTTACACCCTTAGGTCTGACCCTGCTGTTAGTGGTCCAGACGTTTGTCTGGAACACTAGTATGGTCCACAACACTGGACGGATTTTCTACATGAATGGGTTTCAGGTTAAGGGGTTTGACTCCAATCAACTACAAACGAGGTTAGGATGTATTTTTTTGCCTAGGTAGCAACAAAATACCTCCTCAGCCCAAGCACGATAAAGAGAACCGGGTAGGGATGACCATGTTATGACAATGGAGTCAGTGCCTCTCGTGGGACATACCGGTGATCTAGTAGCAGCAATAGTATTAAGGCAATGGGTCACCTTTCCCGTTGAACCAAGATGTCTCGCAAGCTATTCAAAAACACATGAATATTAACACTTAACATGCAACTGCAAATCTAGATCGAGACAACTCAATGTGCTCATTCGATTGGATAACCGTAATATTGATGATTTATCTCGAAACAAGAGAACCTGAGCTACAAAACTCGAGTCCAAGTCCACGGGAAACATGGTTAACCTTTGGCCAATGTCACCAATGATGCTACAAAGTTGTAGATTTGGACTGGTTAACACACCCAACTACTCGAAATGACCATCCTATCTCACCAATCGACCTCTGGATGGTGAGAGGCAAATAGGATGGAAGATAAAGGATACTAGGTTAGCTAAGGAGAAGCTGTTGGACGTAGAATATTCAATTTTTTTCAGGGCATGTAGGCTCATATATATATTACAATTACAAGACCCCACAACACAACGAAGCTGAACAACGCTATAGGTGTATAGACTTATACATGAGATATGGGCCTCTAAGAGATGTGTGCACCAAGTAGCCCTACACTATAATCTCTAAGAAATTCCTTTCAGTAAAACTGCTATACTTACTTTACAACATTGGGTAAAAATAATAGACTTATACATGAGATATGGGCCTCTAAGAGATGTGTGCACCAAGTAGCTCTACACTATAATCTTTAAGAAATTCCTTTTTGAGTATGACTGCTAAACTTACTTTACAACATTGGGTTAAAATAATAGACAGTTATTCAAACTACGTCGCTGGCTCCTTCTGTTTCCCTCTCTTTTTGTTTGTTTGTTTTTTTATGTTGAATGCACACCTAGTTATCGTAATAAAGCCCCTAAGGGCCCTAACAAAACCCATTTCTTTAAAAGAAAATAGAATGTATAAGTTCCAAATATTGCCAAAATGGATTGGTAGACAACATCTCTAACGACTCTGCTATTAGCTGAACCTTCAGTGCTTCAGTGCAGTTCTTATATAACATCTCTAACCACTCCGCTATTAGCTGAACCTTCAGTGCTTCAGTGCAGTTCTTATATATTGACCTAATTGAGAGTAAAGAAAGTTATTTTGGCCCCTTGCAGCCGAACTAAGTCCTTCATTATGGAATGGACCTCATGAATCGTTCTAGTCTTCTAGTTCAGGATATTGATGCAACTTGTTGACAACTATTTGATAAGAGACCTCTGATAGGAATCCTTAATTTCGGATGGTCACATGTTTTGAAGTCACTCAGAACTGTATTGACTCAAGCATTTGGCATGCTCCCCAACCCTCTATGGGATTTTGTGCTTCCTTTGTAATATTTCGTTATATCCTACTTCATCTTTTGGAGGGTAATCTTCAATATTAGACTGCATCAGATTCCTAAATCATCTTAGCTACTTAGGAACTTAAACATGCTATGTAGCATTTTAATTGGAAGTTTACCCTCGCAGTAGAATGGCTCTGGAGTCTTGACACAAATAGTTCTATGTGCAGACAGATTCTTGAATCGGAACTGGTACTATATGCAGTTGACCAACTTAAATGAAACATATTTCTATACTTCATTTGGAACAGTAGTTTCTAGATTATGTGAAGTGATCATGAAATACATCATTTATGATTGCAGGCTGTCATGTCTAGTGATTTTGCACTAGCTCAATTTCGTTTTTTGGAGCGTCTGGTGCTCGTGCACGGGCATTGGTGTTATAGGCGGATTGCAGCCATGGTATAGTACTCGCTTTCATAAATTTTCCTATTTTTTGATTATAAAATTGTTTTTTTTTAATGGTGCTTAAAAAGGCATTTCTAAGGAATTTTTTAAACTAGATATGACAAATTTTCTACTTGATTAGACTTTTGGCTTGAGGCTTGAGCATCTCTTTTCATAAAGTTCAGCTGATGCTTGTTTGATCTATAAGAAGTCCTTGTTTCTAAAAGGAATACCAAATATATTTATGACCTCAGTTTGTTAAATGTATGGTAGATTCTTCAACTTACTATTACCAAGTTCGAATTTATTAATCAGGATTCAAGATATTTCCCTTTTTTATTATTATTTCATCTCCAATTTGTTCATCTGAACATGACTAACCACAACTAACACTGTGAGATGGACACTTTTTTTTTTATTTCTTGTCTTTTATGTAAATTTATGTATAAGAACACTACATGATTTACTCAAAAGATCTAATATACATAAGGTAGTCTACTTCCTTAACTGCAAGCAGACATATTTTGCTCAGTGTTCTTATCATGTTTTTTCTTTTTTCTTAAGTATATGATGTATGCTTGAAAATTGTTTGTTGGTAAAGTTTGTTTTTGAGTGAAGTAACCCAAGGAATTGACTAAAGTAGTACAATGTCAATCTTAAAATAGAGAAAGAATGTGTAGACGTGAGAATCTAGCCGTTTATTTTACCTTTTCATATGTTTATAATGTATGCTTGATTTTTTTTTTGTTTACAGAGTTTTATTATGGCAAAGTGACCTAAGGAATTGACTAACATAATACGATGTCAATTTATAAATAGGGAAAGAACGTGTAGAAGTCACATAAGTTTATAATGGTATAGAATTAGAAACCCTTATGCCTTGGAGTGTATATGCACACAAATGCCGGATATGGATCATAAAGTGCCGATAAAATGTGACAATATAAGTATAATATTTTGCTCCTACCGAGATGCCCCCTCTTACTCAAGATGACATGCTCATGCACCCTCTTCTTTACATGAGAGATCGACCACTTCAATTTTATATATGATAAAAGTCGATATGACCATCTAAACCCCTATCTTTTATGAGAGAGTACCATTTACCCCTTCTCTTCTTGTGATAATCACAACCATCCAATCAACTCTTCCTATTGTATAAGATCATATGCGTAATGTTAACCTTGGAAGCATGACCACAGATAAGGATATAGATGCGACACAAGTCACGATACATACTCGAATATGACAAATACTGAAGAAATAAGATATGGATTTGGGGGTTAAAAAATATGTATATATTATATACATTACTTTGTTGTAGTGTTTACTATAAAATATTTCTTGATGAATTTATAAATTATAAATTCAAATTCATAATGATGCGAGAAAAGCAAGGGCTATTCCATATGAATGCGGTTGTTGGATACATTTTTGACATGACACCCTTCGTTATATCTAGATTCTTCTGCTTTGAAGAAAAATAGTCCAAGCATGTCATACTAATACAAACTTGATATAGTTTGTTCGATTTAGGTTTAAAACGAGTCTAGTATTTATTTTGAGTTTAAAGGTTCAAATTTTAGTCCTTAATGGTGTTTTATTGCAAATTTAGAAATCCTAAATGGATGGTTAGGACATTTTAGAATAAATGTTATATTCTTTGTTCCTATAACAGCCACAACTTTCCTCGACCATAAATGTTCTTGGTTGCCTTGATGATATGCATCTTTTGGATGTGTTCCATGCGTCAACCAAGATTATTTTGACCAAGTTATGATGGTCTGAAGTTGCTTCTAATGTGTTTATGGAGCCAGACCTGCACCCGACTTGAGCTTGCTAGCCAACCGGTGCCCCGGCGAGATCGACACCAGAGGGGGTTGCAGGCGCTCAGTGCTTGGGCGCCCATACTAGCAATAGGTCGGGAGGCTCGGACCGATGCTTGGGCGAACACGGGTTGGATACATGGATGGGATAGGGTTTGGAGGTTCCTATATGATGTTTTCTTCGAGCCGTCTTTTGGAAGTGAACATAACGAAAATGAGAGGCTATTGTGAGGGTTTAGATCAGCAAGGAGAGGGAGAAGGAGGTGACGTAGATCGAGGAGAGATCGTGGTGTGAGTGATTCTCCAATAAGATCGAGAAGGAGACTTGTTCCTTCCGATCCAATTCTCCAAAATAGTAAAGTGGAGGTTCTCGAAGCTGGACACAGGCAAGTTTTGGTAGACCAGGGTAAATCTATGTGTCATCTCTTCTAGTCTTCTCAGCACCTCTCTTATTTGTTTTCTTTCGTCGATTGCTAGACCACAGGCTATCTCGATCTGCAACAGTTTCACCAACCAAGCTTATCCTGACCAAGTTATCATGGTCTGAAGTTCCTCGAGTAGAATTATTGGTGTAAATGTCAATTTTGGTTTTCTTAAGTCATATATAGCTTAAAATAACCGTTTAGATTAGTTCAGTTGAAAAAATCTTTAACTAAAACTTGAGTTTCTTTGGTAGGAAATTAGCTTGGATATACATTACAAGTAGTCCATCGTATTGTAATTCAAGTTTTGAAGGTGAATTAATGGAAGTTTATTATGTTGGTTGACTCCACCTTGCTTTCTCTTTTTCTTCATCTTCTCTTATCTCACCCTCTTCTCATGCCATATTCATTGATGCTTGAAACCCTAGACAGTGTAGTTCACACCAATTTGATATAGTGTCTAGTTATGGGGTTTTGTTCAACCCGAGATGATGGAGATAAACATCATGGTACATCGAGGAACAAATATCGTTCTTTCTATGCATGAGACAAAGAAGAACAATGTATGACGTTGGAAACTGTAGAACCTTTAAAGCCTTTTGAATGTGGAAAACAAAAGAAAGCTCCACCAAAAGACATTGAAGGGCGATACGTAGCAAAGATGTAGAAATAGCATTGATGATCAACAAGCAAGTCAATGATATAACTGTAGACATTGAAAAAAATCAATGTCTAAAGCTCGCACAAAGAGGCCCAACCCACTAAAGGCTAGCCCCCTTCGAATCCAAAAGCCCGCATGAAAACCCACTACAAACCAAGACCGGACCTAACTCAAAGAGCGGGTGGGCCCACCCATAAGTTGGGCCCACAGGCCTCCTCTTCAAGATGCACGACCCCCCTCCCCTTGGGAAGGTGTGGTCGGTCAAGCAAAAGAAAAAAAATGGTGCAAGGTGGTAGTGCGGACGTCTACACACACACGTGGATCTGTACCGATCCTAACAATCCAACGGTCAAGACAAAAGACTGGGTCGTCATAGATCCAAGTACAAACCGGGCCTAAGCCACAAAAGGATCAAGGCTCAATCAAGTCCATAACTACTAGAGGCAAAAAAAGAAAAAGAATCCCATGATTATGAGGGGATCAAATCAAAAAAGATATGACCCAATTAAGGTTATAACTACATGGGATAAAGAAAAAAAATCTTTGGAGTTGCAAAATATTAAGCCATGAATGTGATAAATCTCAAGTAAACTTCATAACCATTCAAAGCAAATGAAGGGATAAATCCTAGTATTTATGGGGAGAGATATTCAAGGAAACAAAAAGATCCTTCCATATCTCTCCCTCCCCTCCCCTTCACCTATAAATAGAAGGGCAGGGAGGAAGGCACAAAGAGGTCGAATTCCAGAGAGAAGGAGGATCTACCAAGAAGAAGGAAGCTCAAACACTTGAAGACCAAAGGCTTCAGGAGAGTAGCTAAGCATATCCCCCATGGGGATCTTTACTTGAGTCCACAAGCCCTGTACCATGAAGCACACACTTGAAGAGCGATAAAGTTCTTCCCCGTCCACGAAGAACAACGCCCTGGAGAAGGAAGCAAAAGACGATAAAGCTCTTCCCCGTCCACGAAGAAGAATGCTCAGAGAAGGAAGCAAAAGACGACGCTACACCCATCGCCATCAAGAAGATTCACAAATCCAGAATCAAAGGTCGGAAGGTGAAACAAAGAAGGGGAGGCTCTACAAAGAAGGAGGCTCCATAGAGCAGCTTGCAAACTTCTTTACGAAGACACACTATTCAGCGTTTTCAATATTTCCTTAGCAAACTCTTGGTATATGATCCACCTTGAGTTTGGGGGGTGGGGTGTTGTGTTAGAGTGTGTACAGAAGTCTTTATTCATTGTATAGGTTATTTGTCTTTTCTTTGGGTCTACTCACCCTTTGGTGACACCATCCTTTGTATAGTCATATATAGGGCCATTGCCCAATAGAGTATATCAAGCTCTTACTCCCAAAGTCCAGTTTTTTATTTCCTCTTTTGGGTCTAGCATGGAGAAAGCACTTGAGAACTCTTTAATAAGAACGAAGAAATCTCAAGGCCCCAATTCAAGATACTTCAAAGCTCCAAGAATTTCTAGAAAAGAAGATCGAACCATCGAAGAAAGTCAATGAATAAGCAAAGAACTAGTGTAATAACAAGAATAGTAAAACAAACCCCTATCCGACGAAAGCTCCAAGCCAGGAAGGATCAAGCATCACAACGTTGTTCTCTTTTCATCTTTCTAAAGTTGTAATCATTGTACTTCAAAATCGAGTATCGAAGGATCACAAACAGATCTTTTCGCAATCTCCTGATATACTTGTACTCTGCTCCCTCTAAGCAAGTCCTTTTTTTTTAAATTTGTACTTGAGTAAAACAATATTTGCTCTTGCAGCTACTTTCATCGAAGTCCATTTTTTGAAGTCCTCTCATATTTCGTCAAAGATTGGTGTGTCTTGAGAGGGTTCAACCTTCACCATCGTCTCTCCTTATTTTTTTATTTGTCTATTGTTTACATAGTCCCCTTGTTTCTCTATGGTTATATGCATCTCTCTATTGTCATCACCTTTTTCCTTTCAGTCGTTGCCTACTTCAAAGTTATTGGATATGTTGTTGTCCCTTGCAATGGTCAGCCACTACTTTTTGCATCGATTTTTGGCTTTGTTTTCCTTGTATGCGTTGATCATGTGGGAAGATGATATCCTAGGGTTAGCATGGAAGCTCTATCATGCTTTGATCAGTTGGCCTTAATCATTGGGGGTCGAATGCCCTGCACTTGTGTGACAACACTGTCAGCAACCTCATGTACCTTTTATCTTCATTCCCGAGTAATAGTCGGAGGATTTGCCTCTTCTCATCCATAGCTTGAGCTGTTAGGAAAAGTATAATACTTGGCTCCGGTGCATCCACACCTTTCATTTTAGATTATAGAGGCTTGTTAGCAATAGCGTGTACTTGCTCGTATCTGTTTTGTGATTTTGGCTTGGACTTCGGGTTTAAGGCTTTGATATTTTCCTCCTTGCAATGTTCAAAACTATGCAGTCAAAGTCGGTAGTCGGCCCTAGTCGGCCAAGGGCCGACTAGGACTAGTCGGGACTAATTCGGGACTAGTCGGCCAAAACTTATTCTAACCCGTATCCCCCTCCCTAAACATATATGATATATGAACTAGCATAAATGTTAATAAGTATATGATATTAGTCGGTTAATAACAATACATACCTTCACACTTCACAGCATGGGTATAAATACATAAATAACAGCCTAACAGAACACAGTTGTATTAGCTTCATGCCCATGTCAAAAGACTCGGAACTAAGAATTCATCACAATATTTGTTTGATGATGTTTAATCAGTGAACAACTCCAATTTTGATTATAGGGTTATATGGATATCAACAAATAAACTAATTATTTGTCTATGTTTTTATCTGAGATTCTCAAGTGCTCAACAGATGATTACAGGGAAGAGCCATAGTTGTGAGTCTTGCGACTCAAGACTTTGGGCCAATGTAAAAAAATCTAAACAAAATTGCTTGCAAAGACTCCTTTAAAAAAAAAAATTTGCTTGCAGAATGCTGCCTGGAGACTAGTCGGCAGTCGTTAGTCGGGGACTAGTCGGGCTAGTCGGGTCTAGTCGGGGACTAGTCGGGATTCCGCCCAGCAATGACGGAATCGAAATTAATCGGTCGGCAAAATGCCGCCCAGGGACTAGT
Source organism: Chamaelirium japonicum (assembly GCA_947650365.1). Taxonomy (NCBI): domain Eukaryota; kingdom Viridiplantae; phylum Streptophyta; class Magnoliopsida; order Liliales; family Melanthiaceae; genus Chamaelirium; species Chamaelirium japonicum. Next base: position 52,614,495 of record OX393556.1, on the reverse strand, counting down.
CGGGGACTAGTCGCCGACTAGTCCCGACTTTGATAGCATAGGTTCAAAATCTCGAGAAAAATCGCGAAATATTTCGTTTTTTTGAAACCTCGGCACGAAACCTGCCTACGGTTTCGAGTGGAATGGAAATCACATATAAATCGCGATATTTCGCGAGATATCGTGCGAAATGTAAAGTCTGCAAAATATCGCGAAACATCGGTCAGACATATGGGTCCCGCATCACGTGCTGTGCAGAGCGCGACCGACCGAAAGCCGGTTGACCGCGATATTTTGTGAAATATCACGCGAAATTGAAAGAAACGTGAGAGATCACGAAATCTCGAGCCGAAAGCTGGGGCCCACCCACGTGGGGCGGCTCAGAGCGACAGGCGGTTGTCGTTTTCGGGGCGATATTTCGTGAAATATCGTGCGATATTTCGCGGTTTATTAGGGATTTTCGCGATATTTCGTCTGGCCTATGCTTTCGAGACAGCTGGGGCCCACCGACGTGGGCCGGTCGAAAGTAACTGGCCCATTTCGAATGACATGCGATATTTCGCGATATTTCGCGATTCTCTGCAAGATTTTCACAATATCTAGGCGAAATATCACGATATTTTGCGATATCTGGGCGAAATATCTTTCCATCAAATCACAATATTTCCACACTGTCGAAATATTTTCACGAAATATTTTTATTTTCCAGAAGGTCGAAATATTGACCGAAATGAAAATTTCGAACCTTGCCTCCTTGGTTGGTGAAAGCCAGATTTTGGTTTGCATACATTTGGTATTTGGATATGTGGTAATTCTTTTCCTATCCTTTTCTTTATTTCTTTATATGCTAGAGGCTTATGGAATATTGGAACATTATTGCACTCCGTTTTAAACCATCGTTTATCGATTTTCCATTATGGCTTCTTGTTGCTTTCATGTGTCTTTGTTTGCTCAACTGTGCATTTGGTGTTCCAATTTGCTTCTCCACACTTTTGCCAATTTTGTGGATTTTGACCCTTGTTTCACCATGAATTTCCTGCATTTATGTGTCTCCTTTGCTCCACTTGCACGAGGGCTCTGGTCATTATAGACCTAATCCTAAAGAAATCTTTTATGGTTGGACTCTCTGTAGGTTGGACTAGGAACACCATATCTGAATTTCAAACCCTTAAAATTCCATTTAACAAATTTTGTTTCAGATTTGTAGAAAATTAGGAATAGAATTTTGGGAAACCATATTTTACCCTCAATTTTGCATGAATCAGTCTTCAATCCTCATAATATGCTTAGATATGTACTCAAAACATTTAATGTACAAGCCAATTGCATGTTAGTCAAACTTTTATAACACTTATATGTGAAATATAAATAGAGATTTAAGATAATACATACCATCGTGGAGGGACATTTTCCTTGGAAAGAGACCACATGTCCATTAAAATCCAGGGCCGAATTGCTCGAAGGATGCAACAAATTATGCCCTCCCTACTCCATTCTCCTCTTCTTCGAATCAATCAAAAGAATTGAAAAGGCAATATAAAATGAGGGGAATGAAATAACTTATTTTAAGGTCCCATTTCGGCTGAACCGGTATGTTTTGGCTGAAATGATGTTGATTCGGCTAAAGCATCTTCCATTGAAACAATCTAAAGATGGTTTGGACATTCCAGCAAAATCATACCGATCAGAAGGGGTTTACATGTTCGATGGAAAGGTGAGAGGAAGGGTAGACCCAAATTTACATGGCTAGAGGTGGTACGAATTACGAAATGCTTTGGGAAGGCTTGAGTTAGCAACCGAGTTAGCCTTAGATAGGAGGATTAGAACTTAGAAGACCTGATCCCAAGTTTTATTCTTGAAGCTCATACCGACCTTCTTTTTCACCCTTTATAACCATTTCTTGTTGCTACCCATTGTCCATTTTTATTTTTAAGTTTTTCACTTTTTAAATTCCATCTAGGGTTTAACTGCCTTCTTGATGTTGATTCCTTTGAATCTCTTCTAGGTCCCCTCAACTTGCATATGCCAGTGGGTTGACACTTGACATGAGCCTGATAACCAGAAAGACTTTGTTCAACCTCCATATGAAACTTTCTCGGCCTTAGATTTGTGCTCTATAGCTGACCCTGTGCTATGAAATAAGACTCAGTTGTTATTGGTGTAGTCCCTTTTGTATTGATGTCATGACCAGTTTGCTATGATGCTCAAAATGTTAATTGTGACATCATATGAAGTTCATTCTTCAAAGTAATAGATCATTGATCTCTTTCAATTTTAGAATACAATTGTTGGTACTGATCAGTCATGTTCCTTCTGTCATCTTTTTTTCCCCCCTCAAAACCAGGGTAGTATAATAACAGTTTTTGTTGTTAATGAAAAATGAGTGTCAATTTACTCTTTGCTGATGTTATCTTAATTGTTGACAATTTGATTCATGATTAATGCCTGAATTTGGCTTGCTTTGAACAGATATGCTATTTTTTCTACAAGAACTTAACATTCGGCGTTACCCTTTTCTGCTTCGAGGCACATGCTTCTTTTTCGGGACAGCCTGCTTATAATGATTGGTACATAGCCTTCTACAATGTTGCCTTCACGGCACTTCCAGTGATTGCTCTTGGTGTCTTTGATAAAGATGTTTCATCACGTCTTTGCCTCAAGGTATGCACTATCATTTTCACTGTTATCCTTGTAGATGCAAAGGCATGCAGATTACTTAAGAGGCACACCTGCTAAGAAGCCTACATACTCATGAGTATATAATACTTGTGAATATTTGATAACTAGCTAATTTGTAATATTTGATATTCGTATGATGCTTAACATATAAAACTTGAGGTTTATAGGAAAAATCAAGTGTAATGATGCTTAACATATAAAACTTGAAATTTATAGGAAAAATCAAGTGTAAATGTGTAATCCGAAGACATTAACATGGATACCAATTTCTAATCAGGAATGCAACAAGAAATCTCCACAATGTAGTAAACCAGTATGGATATGCATGATACAACCTAAGAAGCACTGACACTGGTACGGGGACACGGTTACAACACGACACGGGTACGACGACACGGTAAATCCTAAAAAAAGAGGACACGGGTACGGCAAAATAAATTAATATTTTTTATTTATATTTTATGTGTGTTCATAATTTATATATATTTCAATAACCGAAAAAATCTCATAGAAAACAACTAAAATGAAAATATAATGCATATTGAATCGCAACCATTAGTTACACCCAGCCCGATTGGTGAATCGCATACAGCCCTAAATGGTATGGAAAAGAACCGCTGTGTTTTAGTTTTGGATTCAACCTATCTGAAAACTCAGAGGATCATATAGGTTAAAGCCAAAACTGAATCGTAACCGTCCGTTACGATTGGTCTGACAAGTGAATTATACTCAGGCCCAAATGACATGCAAAAGAACGGCTGCGATTCAGTTTTGGCTTCAATCTATCTAATCCTTTAAGGCAGCTTGTGACCCGGCCCTATATCAAACAACTCGTCAACCCGTCGTGTCCGGTGCGTGTCCAGCGAGTGTCCGACCGTGTCTGGCTCCCCGAAGCAGTGGGACACGGCACATGCGTGTCCGGTGTGTGTCCGACGAGTGTCCGGCGAGTGTCGGTGTCCGACACGAGTACGGGAGGCCTAGGGAAGTGTCCGTGCTTCCTATACAACACATTAAAGCAACACGGTATTATACAAAATTTATTAGAAATACTTTGAGTATATAATCTTATGCAGAAATGTAAAGCACCTCTTCGAAACTAATCAAAATGGTTAACTATGTAAAAGGGTGATTCCTACACATGTTTGCCTTTGACTGGCAATTTGATATTTGATCAAATGTCTTGAATAAGCATGAACTAAACCTGAAAGAGATTATAGGGGTAAGCAATATTTATGAAGCATGAGTGTAGTTTCTAGAATTAATATCTAGGTGATTGGTGTCAAATATTGGAAAGTCAGGCTTGGATAGGTACCTTCTTTATTTTTTTCAGTTTTTATATCCATATTTCAACTCTAGTAGATGCATCCACTAGGTGGGCAGTTAGGGGGGCAACCACCTAAGCAGTCACATATCAAAGCTTTTCAAATTAGAAATATAAGCATTTATAGTTCTAAGGCTATGGCTTATAAAATGTGTAGAGTTCTCATTCCTTTTTCTTGCACCTAAATTTCCTTCATTATCTTTTGCAGTTCCCGTTGCTGCACCAGGATGGTGTCCAGAACATCTTTTTCAGCTGGCCGCGAATATTCGGTTGGATGCTTAACGGAGTGTGCAGTTCCATCATAATCTTCTACCTCACGACCAACTCCATCCTCGTACAGGCCTTCCGGAAGGACGGCCGTGTGGCCGGGCTCGAGGTCCTTGGGGTCACCATGTACACCTGCGTCATGTGGACCGTAAACTGCCAGATGGCGCTCTACCTCAGCTACTTCACATGGATCCAGCACCTCCTCATCTGGGGCAGCATCCTCTTATGGTACATATTTCTAATAGTCTACGGGTCCTTCCCGCCGTCGATATCGACGTCTGCTTATCGGGTTTTCTTGGAGGCCTGCGTGTCGAGCCCGATGTACTGGCTATCAACTCTCTCCGTCGTCGTCTCGGCTCTCTTACCGTATTTTCTCTACTCGACGATCCAGACGGTATTCTTCCCCATGTATCATAACATCGTTCAGAGAGTAAATCTCGGGAATCAGCGATGACGTATCGGGCGATTGTTCCGTGGACTCGAGTGCACTCGAACATCATGGGTTGATTCTGTCTGTAGAGTATGTGAACATCTGAAGCATGGCATTGTTGTTGTATTGGTTTTGTATACCCCTAGTATTGCATAAATGTAATTAGAAAATCCCCTCAGAAAATTGATTATAAATTATTTGTTGACCTACTGGCTACTTAACGTCAACCCTAAAAGTAGGGAACCCAGCTAGATAACTACATTTGAGGGCCAACTTTTTTTTATTTGGTACATAGTGGGGGCCCTAGCTAGGGCCTAAGAGTCACAAGGTGCAAGGCTAATAGCCACAGGAGAAAGGCCCACCTAGCCCACAGAAGTCGCTGCACCACGAGCCAGAGCGTGCCACACCGCTCGAGGGAAGGGCCCACATGGCCCCAAGAAGTCGCCGCAAGAACAAGTGGAGGCGTCACACCGAGCACGGGGAAGGGCCCACATTGCTCTAGGAAATCGCTGCACAACAAGCAGGAGTACCACTACCGACTGACTTGGACATAAAGGGAGCCGGGGCTAAAGACAGGTTGAAGCCTAAACCATTAGGGGGAGATTTTTTTTTTTTTTGGTTGCAATTTTGCAAATTGCAAATAATAAAAAAGATGAAATTAAAATGTTTTTGATGTATTTATTTTTTAAAAAAAGGAAAGAGAAAATGCTGCATTACGAACAACTATAGTCATGAATGGCGACAGGGAGAGGCGGCGGAAGTGGGGAAGGATCCTGGTGGGTGGGGGAGGGACTCATATATATTTAGTTCTGCTTGAATTTAAGAATTTGATGAGTGAAATGCCTTGATATTAGTTTTCACAAGTTAGGGATTTATGTGAGGATTTATGCTCGAGCTTGTTTTTTTTTTTTTTTTAAAGAAAATGGGTGATCCTATTAGAAGCCGAGATTAATTTTCACTAGTTAGGGCAATCTCCTGTCCTTACTCAAACTATTATTTAGATTTGAATCTGAGTAAATAAGTCATAAAATCGCTCCAGCTATGAGCTATGTACTCAAACCCATTCCAAATTGAGTTTTACTTAGTTTGTTTTTCCAAATCAAGGGAGACTCAAATCTCGTACCAAATTTCCAACGGTTATCTCCGAGGCCTTATTTACTAGGGGTGCAACTTGGGTCAGGTAAACCCGAGAACCGAACCAACCAGAGCTAAATGGGTTGGGTTGGTTTGGGTATTTTTAAATTTCGGATTGGTTCGGTTCCTATATACTAGGGGTGCAACTTGGGTCAGGTAAACCCGAGAACCGAACCAACCAGAGCTAAATGGGTTGGGTTGGTTTGGGTATTTTTAAATTTCGGATTGGTTCGGTTCCTATATATCTTGACCCGACTAAATCGCGTCGGTTCTGGGTTAGGGCTCGGGGTAAATCCGAACCAACCCGACCTGGATCCTTATACTAGGGGTGCAACTCTGCCATTAGTTTAAACTCGGCCATTAGTTTAAACTAGGGGTGCAACTTGGCCATTAATTTAAACTAGGCCATTAGTTTACATTGGACCCATGGCACCCCATGGTTAAACTAGGCCATTAGTTTAAATCAGACCCATTGCACCTAAGGCTGGCAATTTCGGATCCGACACGGCAGACCCGACACGACCCGACACGAAGTTAGCGGGTCTGGGTCAGGGCTAAACGGGTTCGGGTCGTAAACGGGTCGACACGATAGACCCGTTTAATAAACGGGTCGGGTCCGGGTTTAGGGTCTGGACACGGTAGACCCGGGAAGACCCGTTTAGTATTCAACGGGTCGTGTCGGGTCGGGTCGGGTCGGGTCTACCCGTAATTTGATACTATAATATATAATACCAGCGGGTCTTTCGGGTCAGGTCGGGTCGAGTCGGATTGGGTCGGATCGGGTCAACTGAATAGTCTCGGGTGATAAACGGGTCTTAGCGGGTCTTATCGGGTCTACCCGTTTATTAGCGGGTCGGGTATGGGTTTAGGATCTAGACACGATTAGTTAAACGGGTCGGGTCCGGGTCTGAGGTTTTTGGACACGAACACGACTAGACAGGACACGAACACGACACGACCCGACCCATTGCCACCCCTAATTGCACCCTATAATTTCAATATGACCCGAGTTGTACCCCTAGTTTAAATCAAACCCGAGAACCGACCCGAACCAACCCGATTTGGTTCGGGTCGGGTTGGGTCGGGTTAGAAAATAGTAGAACCGATAACTTTTGGCTAGGTTCCGGTTTGGCTCAAACCCGAACCAACCCGACCCGAGTTGCACCTCTATTATTTACAACATTGTCGTCCAACGATCCAAAATCAGCTTCGGAACTTACTCAAATTCATACCAAATTGTGTTTTTATTCAAATTTTAGCAAGGGCTGGAGTGCTCTGTATCAGATTGAGTCTTTATTTAGATTTGAGTAAAAATTGGTGTAACAGGTAGATGCTCTTATAGCGAATCAGTGATGATGGCAGGTTTACCAAGCAATCCATTCGACAGATGACGTGTCATGTTTTTTTGTTTTCTTTTCAAGAAAGAGAGGCATGGGTCGGGAGGAGGGGAAATTTTTCATCACATCCCACCCGCGGGGCCCACTGCAATCCAAGAGACATGGGGTAGCAGGCCCCAGCACATGGAGGTAGTGGCCCCCAGCCTTAAGAGCATGCTGATAGTCTCTGGGCAACGATAGTAGCGTACGCACGATGGCTTCGACGGTGGGTGCCGTCTGACCTGAAAGCTGTTCAGGGCCTCACGGCAAATGTGGCTAGATCGAGTTGGTAGACGAGACGAGGGAAGGGGGAGGTACCATTTCCAACGTCAACACGCCCTTTTCATCTGACCGTGACGATCACATCATGGTCAACCGTTTTAAACGATCAAGAAAGAAACGATGGTGGCTTCTGGAAGAGAGAGAGAGATGACTAATGAGAGAGAAAAGATAAGAAAGAGAGAGAGATGATTAATGAAGCGGACAGAGAGAGAGAGAGAGAGAGAAGAGAGAGAGATGACCAATGAGAGAGAGAAGAGAGAGAGAGATTTGACTAATGAGGTGGTCAGTGATGAAGGTTCGAACAGCTAGAGGCCCACACGCATGCAAGCAGCTGCAAATATCTGACGAGGGAATCCATTAACGAGATCCTCTTTTTCAGCCGCTCTCGGGTTGACCGACGCAGCAAAGCAAGCACATGGGATGGATGGATGGATGGGCTTCAATTCACCACCGATGGATGCCAGCCAGTCATACATAATACCGTACTTTGTCCTTTTTTTTTCTTTTTTGGAAAAAAAAAATACCGTACTTTCACTTCGCTCCGATATTTAGGGAGTGGGCGGGGTACTTGTCTTCTTGATCGGGACACACCTGTCCAGTTAGAGGGGCGCCTGCTAGTCCCCACACACAAGATATTTGAAGGTGCTACAACTATAGGAGTGTAAATAACTTTTTTTTTCTGAGAGGGCTTAGTGATATTATGTATAGACATTGATGGACCCAGGAGCTCCAGATTTTAATATTTTGACGAGGCCATGTGTTAATATTTTTTTAAAAAAATTTCAAAACCTCTAAGAATTTTGCCAACCCCCTCAGCCCCCGCTTGGTTCCTCCCCTGAGTATAGGCCCCTAACAAAAGTACCTGCTTGTAAGTTGCAACAAGTCCCCCTCCTAATTCTGTATTGTGTTAGGTTTGAAGTCTTGCCGATCCAAAAAAAAAAAAGAGGTAACAATGCTTGCGCGGCCGAAGTTTATCAAACTTACATTTTCTTACAAAAAACAATTAACTGAATCTAAACACTAACTTACATTAACTGAATCCGAACACTTTCTTACAAAAAACAATTCAAACCACTTCCCACAAGCAACACTCGATAATAGAAATAATTTAATAGTATAATACTATAATAGAGCCCTCTCTCCTGTGTTGTAACACGTGGACCTCTTTCAACCAGCTAGAATCATTTCTTCCGTGTATGAACGCGCCCCCCTCTCATAAATCCTATAGAAACCCTAATATAAAGATGATAAATACCAATTAAATGGCATTTAATAGTCATTAGAAAAATCATTAGTACTATATAGCTCTCTCTAATAAGTGAATCACATCCCAACGAGTGAATCACACTCACTCCAAATTGCACACTTCTTTGGACGACTGTGATATCGTCTGTACCAAGTAGCGTGCATCAAGTTCATCCGGGCATTGCTTGTGTTTTTTTCTAGTAATATGTTGAAACGTCTCCCCGTGAGTAGCACTCGATAACGAAAACAATAAAACACTAGTTGAAATCTAAAATAATTTAATTAAGAATAGACAAATTGAGCCCAAAAAGAACCCTGATGCCCCTTCGTGGCTCATGCGTGTGCATGTGTTGTGGGTGCAAGCCTTAGCTCTTGTATTGCTACAGGGCCATAAGGGAGGTGTTCTCTTAATTAAATACACACCTCTTGCACTTTCCCAAACCCATGTGAGACTAAAGTTAAAATACAAGTTTTCATTCTCTTCTAAAAAACCAATTTTTTATATGATAAGCCATGGCGGAGTGGGTCAAACTGGGGATTCGATCATGCAACCTCCCGAGGGGGAAACAACCATAGGTCTGCAGTTGGGAAGTGGGCGAGTTCAATTAAATCCAAGAAGGTAGAGTATTAGGATCTTCAATTGTTGCGGCATCCTACAGTTCGTGTCACGATGGAAATAGTGCAAACTTCAATCTAGATTAAACTATGAAAACCGTAACAATCTAGAGATTAGAACTTGTTGTAAAAGCTTGCGGTATAGGCTATGGTTAGACCCTTGGATGATCCGAATCCACATCTGATGATCTATTTGGTTTTGGTTTTGGATCTTATATTACTTAAGAAGAGAAATGCTATTCAGCCTCAAGGTTTTTCTGATTCAGCTCGGTATGACTAACGTGGCAACGTACAACTGGTGGCTGAATTTCACTAGCGACATTTCAATCTTTAACATAACCAGTTGTATGCTGTCACATCAGTCGTACCAAGCGGAATTGAAAAAACCTTCGGACTGAATAGCATTTCTCATTACTTAATGGAATACATTGAGCTCTAATTTTTCTTAAATTGACAACCTACTGGATCTAATAGCTTTAAAGTGATTATGCGGCTAGTATTTGGCAGATGATGATTTTTTGCATAAAATTTGGGTATGGGGTCGTGAGAATATAAAGAATGGTCCAAATCCATGCTTATAGAACATATCAAGAATTTGACGAGCGCTTCACCTATGATCGATGACCCACCTCTCACAAACCAGGCCTTAGGGTTCTAATCTCGGTCTAGAGTTGATCATGATTTGAATTTATGTTGGTTGATCCTATAAAATTGAGTTTGATATGGACATAAGAAAAGAATGAGAATCCTTATAGGTTCCTAGATAAGAATGAGAATCCTTATAGGTTCCAATTATATGTTGCCACGTCAGTCATATCATGAAATTTTGGGAAATATCTTGGTATTTTAATCCACCATTGATGATACTAGTCTACAACTTCGGAATAAGCTCTCTACCATCATACCACAACTACATGATAGATGTCATTTTTGCCGAGCTCAAGTCGAATGCTTAACACACTGGTTCTTTGAGTGTCCCATTAGTCGATAGGTTTGGAAAGGATTTGATTGGCAAGCGGCGATTTTCAGCCTTTATATGTCATTTGCGAAGAAAATCAAAATAATTTGGGCTAAGACAAGGAAATCGAGGGAAGACTTTCATCTGGCTGCATATAACGTTTGGCCTATAATCAGGGGAGGAGTTCCTCTGGTTGGATTATCCACTTTTTGAGAATGATCTTTCGAAACTTGACATTGAAGTTGAGTTTAAGTTCGAGGTTGGGTCTGAGGGGTGGGAGGTAGGAGATGATAACAATCATTAAGATGAGCATGATTTTTAGTAGAATATCTCAATATGGTATGTACCTGTTTAACAATGAGCTTTTTGGTGCCCTCGGTTCTCTCAGTATCAGCCATATTTTGACTTATCTTTTTCATGTTTTATCTTCATCCTCTGCTCTGGCTCAATGTTAGAGAGACGTTTTTTTTTTCTTCTGGATTTCAGTATCAGTTTGGACTTCATTATCCTCCTCCTCTTCTCGCTCTTGGGATTTATCACCCTCTCCAGTAGCTGGTGAGTTTGAGCATTTGTCTTTAATTACCTTTTCTATATTCCGTCATGCCCTCCACCAATTTTTGATACTGCTCTTTCTCTTTGGTAGTCATTGGAGGAGGTTTCTTATCCATATCAAGGCTCTTGTTGTGATAAGTACTTACCATAAGGTTTTTGGTATCTTCGCTCTTATCCTTAGCGAAATGCCAATCTCCAATAGCCATCATAGGTTGCTTCTTCCAAATATTATCGCATCATGTTTTTTTTTCTAACAGAGGTAACACCATTTTTTATTGGGAAAATAGAAGTAAGAGAGAGATTGTGTATTGGATGAGAGTTTCTAGTCCATGATATGGTGTTTTGCCATGACTCTCCTCTTAAGAATAATGGTTGTAATGCAAATTTTCTGGATTAACTTGTAGAAATTGGCTTGCACGGAGCGATGTCGAAAAATCTCAAGATCTCACGAACCATCACAAGCAGAGAAAGGATAAAACCATGATCGAAATATTCTGGTATAAGAACAGAGATCCTTCTAAAAATCTCAAGATCTCACAAACCATCACAAGTAGATAAATGATAAAACCATGATCGAAATATTATGGTATAAGAACAGAGATCCTTCTACCACCTTTTGTCCTTTGATTCAATGCATTGATGAAGTTTGATTGCAAAAATTGCAATAAAAGATGAGAGAAAGAGATGGAAACCTAGAGAGCTTTGGATAAAGAGAAAACCAAATAATTCGACGAAGATGAACGGTGTAAGAAAGGAACCCTATTTCGAATTGAGAAAAGTTTTTATTGATTTAAATTTTAAAAACAGGGAACTGTTGTCATGCGTCTCGATTTTCGAAGTAGTCGTCATTTGGTAAAGTATTGATCGTGGATTGACTGTGCTAATAATCGAATATGGAGACCTGCAGATTTTGACTGACAAGATACGCATAGTTATTGAAGTATGCATGACATAAGATGATTTATCAAGGGCCAAAATACCTACAATCAAGCGGTGAAGTTGTTGACATGCAGATGATGCTAGGAAATGAAGCATCGTAGGCTTTACTTCTTTTAATATTCTAAAGGTATCCAAGGTTGGTATTGTAGATGTCAGGAAATTACAGGCATGAGGCATCATGCTAACCGTTGAATTATGACAGAGTTTACCCTATTAATAAGGGGAGATACTATCCTGCGATAGAAGACACATGTATAATTGCAGAGGGTATCATTACCGAGGCTGATTCTACTTGCATAATTATGGCCAGCAGAGCCTGCTTTACATGTGTTTATGGTCGGTAGATGATAGGATGCAAATTTAGTTTGATATTATCCTTATGATATCGGTGTCCGAGGATCCAAGGGTAAACTCCGTTGACGCTATCTATCATGCTTAGTGGGGTCATTAATGCTATAATGTCTCAGGATAGAACCTTCGTGAGAACTCTGCGCTCAGCAACATCCTCAAAAATTCTGCATCTAATGATGAGTTCACCGAGGCAACTGCGCTTGATGGCCACCTTAGAACTTCAACATTTGAAGATCAAAACCATTTAGGTCTCAAAGTTCAGTAAGTAGTGATTATGGACATCCTCATTGCATGAATCATTTATATCGATTGCTTACAAGTTAGGCAAGGTTATCAATCCCAACTGAAACAATTACTTGATTTCTAGTACAAGGTAATAATTTATTTTCATGCCACGTCGGCTATGCATGCCCATGCCTGTCGGCACTGCAGCGGGCCGCCTTCGACGGCAACACATTGTCGGCACTGCAGCGGGCCGTTTTTGACGGCAACAAAACACTTTTGACGACAACACCAGCATTCATAGGGACACACAAAATTTTAGCAGACGGGTTTATAGCCGTTGATGCGAACAACGATCACGGGATGAACGGTCAGGTTTAGTGCAGTTTAAATGGGCCGGGATTTTAGGGATTTAGTGCAGTTTAAATGAGTCCGGAGTTGAAACCAAGGGGAGGGAGTTGGTTGGCGGGGAAACAAAGATTGTGCGTTGATTTTTGAACGAATGGTTAGATATATTCGGTTCATTTTTGTCCAATCAGTTTGTCCTAGTCAGCTTCTATTTTGTCTAGTCAGCACAAAACCGTCGTGCCATGTTATATAGATGATATCTATGAGCTTGTTACGGTTGACTAGTTGACAATGAAACATTTATAAATAGTTTTCTCCCCCAACGCATTGGTATGCTTTCGAGATCCTAGACTTCTTTCCCAAGTTTTCTTTGTTTTTGAGTGTTCATTGACTTGAGCGTCGGAGAAAAGATTCGGAAGATCAATCTTAAGGTATTTGATCTTTTTGGTGTTTTTTGTAAATCAACGGCCTGGTGTTTAAGCCAATTTCAACCTGCACATCTATCTCGATCGGTGAATCACACTTGCCCACATCATTAGGTATTAATTACACGGCTATGATCCAGTGTGGTCCCCTCCTGAATCCATCGATGTGGCAACCTTTGATTGGTTTGGAAGATGGAGGCCCATACCTATAAATAAATGCATCGCAAACATTCAAAAGTCTTATTGTAAAATGCTTAATTTTTGTGGACCCCACAAAATGAGAATTTACAATACAATTTCAAATATGGTCTCACCTTCCAAACCAATCAAAGGTTGCCATGTCAGCGGGTGCATGTCATATGATCGTGGGTTTTAATCAGACGGAGGGGATCCATCCCCTGCGGAAGCACCCAAGTTTCTTGGATCTTCATCGGGAGTTTCTTGGATCATTAATTATCCGACGGCTTAGGATCCTCCGTTGAGTGAGTCTCTGACTTCTTGTGCGACATCCATTGTCCTCGGATCCTTCATCAACGATGGAGCTTTTGTGGCGGCATTATTATAATTTTTGGAAGCCATCAGATGTGGCCATTGGTGGAGCCGAGCGTCATATTCGGAGCCACAATGTATTTATTCTTTAATCGAGGTGACAGGTACCCACAGACATAGAGCAATCCTTTATTTTTCAATTTTTGGGGTAATGTGGCTAAGGTCCCCACCAACCAATCTCTCGAACCTAAAGAATAACCCGAAATTACCCTCTCATCTCTCTCGTAGTGGCAAGCACCAGAGGTGGTTGCAGCAACAGCCATGACCGCGGCGAGCAGCAAAAGGGGCGGCAGTGGCAAGCAATAGTGACGACGGCGGCAAGCAGCAGAGGCGAACAACGGTAATGGCGGCGGCGTTTGGTGGTTCGGTTTGGTTGAGATCCTAGAATCTAGGGTTCATCCTATGGCCTGTCGATCTTAGGGTTAGGTTTAGGTTTGGTTCAGCGACGGTGACAAGCAACAACAAGTTCAGTTCGGCTGTGGCGGCGAGCAGCGGCAGATTCGGTGGCATACAAAAAAAAAATTTAAAAACTATGGAGGGCAATTTCATCCACAATATTTATTTAGACGTGAGCTTAAAATATCTCCTTAAGCAAACCGCCCCCCCCTATTTTTTCATCCTTTTGTTTCAATTACAAAACCCTCCCATGTATTTAAGTATTTGCTCATATACATAGTTTCATTAATCCCCCTATCCATATTTAGGGGTGCTCATTGGTTCGGTTTAACTCGATAAATCGAACTGAACGGACCTAATTGTTCGATTTGGTTTTTTTTTTTAATATTTGGTTCGGTTCGGTTTCAAGAATAAAAAAACCAATCAATATAGTTATGTTCTGGATTCTGAGTTACATTATGCTTCATTAATTGTTAATTGGTTGAATTTTATTTGGATCGAAGCTATATAAACTTGATTGTCATTTGATTATTTAGTTGTATATTTAAGTAGTAGTGGTTGTCGCTCTTTTTCTCTCCTCTCTTCCCTATGGTTAGGGTTTCCCTGAGCTTTGCTCGGTCACCTCGGCTACCGCCGATAGTTTTGAGGGGGTCGGGCCTTGGGTCCGCACTACTATGGGGAATGCTTGTTTTCCTCCTTCCTTTCCTATGTGAATAGGGGATTCTCCGGCGGTTGGATTTTGTCTTCGTTGAGCCGGAGTCGCGACACCTTTCTCTGCTCAGCTGATGTTCGTCGCACGAACCTCAGGGCTGATCTCTTGCTGAGAGCTACTAGAGTCGTCGGATCTGGCCCCGACATGGAGGTTCTCCGTCAGTGGATTTTCAGACCGCCTCCTCGGAGCGGTTCCAGGCGGCCGGTGAGCGGTTCCAGGCGGCCGGTGACGGAGACGATGGTCGACAACAGCTCGAAGGTTGATGCGGCTCCTATCTTTTTCACCGGGCTGCCGGAGATGGCGGAGGTTCGCCTGATTTTGGATGTATTTTTGTTTCTCTGTGATATTTTCAGTTTCCCCCTTTCCTTCCTTTCCCGCTGGTGAGCGGTGTTAGGGGTTCGTCGCCTGTGTACGGATGTGTTGTGCTATGGTTCCCCCTCCTCTAAGTGGAGGTGGTGTTGGTTGTTCGACCGTGTGCCTTTTTCGTCGTCGGAGTGCGGTTGTCCTTTCTTGCGTCGGACTGTGGCGCCTCCCGATGGTCCAGTGACCACCCCCCCTACACTGGATAAGTGAAATGGGTGTAACATGTATTACAAAAATCTTGTAATACTGTTTCTACAAATATTGAAATGTGCGGGAAGATCTCCTCTAATTGGCCTATGAGTTGCGATCAAGGCTGCATCCCAATGGCAGAAGCGTTTGGTCCCAACCCAGCAAGTTGTGTGATCGAATCCCGTGGAACTTCCTTTTGCCTTATATCCGACTTATTTCCTTGCCTATATAGCGGTTTTTCTATCTTGTGCCCCAAGCACAAAAAATCCATTTATGATTGATGAGGACTGAAAAAGCAAAGTAATGGATAAATGCGTATGGACAAAATGCGACCCATGATGGATCCACAAAATGCATGGACGGGGTCGCGCGCGTGCAGTGAATGGTGTGGTTCGTCCGCTCTGTCCGGCTCAGACGACACGCGTCACATCTGACGCAGGTGGCAATGGAGCGGAGGAGTCAGACTCCATCCATACAACCGAGACAGTTAGAGCGAGTCTTCCTAAAATACCCTCCCTCGCCATTACGAAGGAAAGCCCGTCCAACGGCATCCCGCCACCTGTCCTTCTAGAAGAGCCACACGCTCGCATCTCACCCCCAACACGTGTGACTTCGGCTTCAAGGAACCCTTAACGTCAAAGCAGGGGGCTAAGCCGCTTCGCTCGATGCTTACGCCACCAAGCCCCGCGTGACGCGCCCGGTACCTCGGCCCGCCCATATTAACGCCGCCCTCTCATCTCCCCCTCCCCCCTAAACTCAAACCCAAACCCATCGAAGAGAGAGAGAGATGCAGGTAGAGGGAGAAAGCTCCGCCTTCACGCCGCCCCTCGCCTTCGAGGAGGCTTCCGCCACCAACGAGGGGTCACCCCATTGGATCCCTCCCGCCTCCCGCCCTAAGGAACGGGAGCAGCCGGAGCCGGAGCCGGAGCCGAAGCTGGAGGGGGAGGGGGAGGAGGAGGGGGAGGGGGAGGACGAATCGATCGATGATTTTGAGTTCGCCTTCTGGGTGAGGGACCCGGAGGAGGGCGGCGCGGCAATCACGGCGGACGACATCTTCTCCAACGGCCAGATCCGCCCCATTTACCCCGTATTCAGCCGCGAGCTCCTCCTCGCGAGCGGCGGAGACGCGGCGGAGGAGAAGGCGGCGGACGAGAAGGTGGAGAAGGCGATCCGGCTCCCGCTCCGGAGGCTCATGATCGAGGACCGGGAGGCGTGCTCTAGATCCGAGTCGACGTCGTCGTCGTCGTCGTCGCTGGAAGAGCTGGATGGGGTGCCGCCGGAGACGTACTGCGTGTGGACGCCCAGGTCCGTGCCTCCGTCGCCGGGGCGGTGCAAGAAGAGCGGCTCCACTGGGTCGTCGCTGCGGTGGAGGCTCCGGGACTTGGTCGTGGGGCGGAGCCACAGCGACGGGAAGGAGAAGTTCGTGTTCCTTGCAGCGGAGAATAGGGAGACGGAGAAGCAGAAGACCGGTGTCCCCGGCCCGAGCCATGACGCGACGAACGGCACCGGTGCGGCGGCAATGGCGGAGGAGGGGAAGAAGGTGAAGGGAAAAGCGAAGGGGGTTCGGATGACCGAGGTGGACATGGTCACCGCCCACCGGATGTACTACGGGAGGAGCGGCAGCGGCAGCGGCGGCCAGGGGGCGAGGGGCGGCCGGCGGTCGTTCCTGCCGTACAAACAGGATCTCTTCGGTTTCTTCGCGAATGTTCACGGGCTCAGCCGGACACATCACCCCTATTAGCCATTTTCTCTTCCTTTTTTTTTTAAAATTTTATTTATCTCTGAGCTCTAAAAAAAACTTTATTTCTGTTTTTTTTTATTTGTAAATTCGTGTAATTTTGGACAGTGTTTTGCATAGAAATTATGGGTGTATATTTATCAGAACATTTTTCCGATCGAACCTGAGACAGCTGTAACGTATTTAGGGAGGAATGGAACATCGGCACCCACCTTGGCTTGAGGTCCAACCGTCCGAGATGGCGAGGTGGCGAGTATTAAATGATAGGTGTAAGGCCAAATTAGGGGGACATCCGGCCCCAGATTAGACCCTGATCGGGCTGGTTTGGCTGTAGTTGAGTGTCGACGGACAATTCAACAGTCCCTTTCACCTCTAAATCCCGTGCTCCGGCCGCATTTGAAGTGGTCGGCCACCTAAAAAAGAAAAAAAAATTAATGTGTGTGAGAGGTCCATGACAACAGATCCATCCTATGAGCACGACATCGAATAGTGTTATCTAGCCTAAGATCTCTATCTTTATTGATAAATTCAAAATTATTTTTTGTTTTTTCTCCCCTCTTTCGAGCAACTCCAGCGGCTGCAGTAGAGGCAGTGGGGGCAACGACTAGCAGCTCCGGTCGCGGCGGCTACTGCAACAGAGGCGGCGGGGGACCAGCCAGTAGCTCCGACGACGTCGGCGAGCAGCTACGGCGGTGTGGCGTTCGGTGGCGGTTCGACGAGCAGATCTCATATATAGGATTCATCCCATGGCCTGTAGATCTCAGGATTAGGGTTATGTTCAGATCAACGGCGGGTTCGGTGACGACGAGCAGCTCCAGCAACAGTGGCAGCGTTCGATGGTTCAGTGGCGGCGAGCAGCTCTAGCGTTCGGTGGCGACAGTGTTCGGTGGTTCACTGGTTCAGTGGCATCAAAAAAAATTTAAAATACCGGGGAGGACAATTTTATTCATAACATTTTAAAATCCGTAGGCTTAAAAGTATTCCCTTAAAAAAAAATTTCATCGAATCCTCAAAAAAAAAATTGAAAAAATTATACTTTGTGCTCGTGAAGTTTAGCTCAAAAACATTTAACCCCTCTATAGTTAAAAAAATACACTGTGCTCCCTTCAATTCAGTTTTGATCAATAAAATTTACCAAATAAGATAATTAAGTAGGTGACAAAAGAGGTATTCTGCTGATAATTCAAACTTGAGGGAGCAATTTGGAACAAAATTAATTGCAGGGGGTTAAGTGTTTTTAAGCTAAACTTCCGGGGGGCAAAGTGTAAATTACCGAAAAAAAGTTTACACAGCTTTCACTCCTCAATCAATGCCTGGCGGTCATGTGGAAGGATAAGCCTGTTCACATTGCAATTCCTCATGGGTATTCCTAGGCGTGGACTTTAAAGCCTATGGTTATTTTTAGCGAAAAGCTCAGCAAATTAAAGTTGAAGATGCTGCCAGCTTGGGTCGTGGTCCGTGAGTAGACTATGGGCCATGGCATGAAACCTAGGGGGATGTCATCATCATCGGCCACTGCTTTTTTGTCAGCCATCGTTCGCCGATGTAGCCGGTCATCAACTGCGGATGGGTGGGTCACTGGTAGTGGGCTGCGGTGGGTGGTGGCAACAAGGCGGCATGCAGCGGTGGGTGGTGGCAACAGGGCGGCAAGCAGGCGACTGGTGGTTGATGGCAGCAGGTAGTGATGGCATCCCCCTATGATTCAGCCCATGGCCCAACTCCTGCTAATCAGGAGTGCCACATCTCCTATTCACGTGTAGTGTTAGAAATAAGAAGATGATCCCTCTCCTATTCATGTGGAGTGTCAGTAGATTATCCCTCTAGTTTGTTCTAATAACATTATTCTTAATTAAAACATCTATTTAACTGAGCTTTTATATGCTACGGAGACATGAGTGTGGTCAGTTAAATGGTCATATTTGGCAAGGCAGAGTAAGCATTGCTCGTCTACTGATGCCTAACGGTGGAGCTCAATCCTTGGAATTGCACAGTGAAGGACGATTTGATCATCGTTGTCAAAGCTCTAACACACTGCACCCAGATACACCGTGAAAGATCACCACTATCATCAATGACATCAGAGCACTCATCAAATAAACACCGTCCATCAAAATCAACTTTAAGCCTAAGTACGGAAACAAAGCTATACATTTTCTTACCCGCTACTCTCTAAATCATTGTAATTTCAATCAGTGAACTAATTCCTCAGTACCAGATATGGTCAGAGGAGTCTTATCTTCTGATGTTATCTCCAATGAATGACCGAGTCTCGACCTCCTTCCAAAAAAAAAAGAAAAAAAAAAATCTACGGATGCCTAATAATACCAACAAAGATCATCACCATGGTAGTGGGCCTAGTGGCATACCATGTGGAGTCGGATGCTCTTTAGTTTCAAGTGGGTACTTTACTCAATTATCTTGTTCTTGTCCATGTATATCCTGCTACCTTATCGTAATATTTTATAAAAGCAATATTATTTATAAACACACTCACTACTTTAGGGTTTTTTGTCAAAATATCCTTAGCATTTTCATCAGGGCACCCACCTCAGCTCCACTCTTTCCCATTCATTGTCTACTTATTGGGCAACATTCAAGTTGGAGGCATGCACGGGTACCGATAATGACGGTTTAGGCAAGGGAGGTCGACGATGATATGTGAGGAGGAAGAAAGAGGAGTGGGATGAAGGGAGAGAGAGAGTAAGCGGAGGCAGGAGGGGGAAGGAAGAGGTCATGGGCGGCCGAGGACACGTTGATCCTCGGGTGGGTGGTGACTGGTGGGGTGCAGCTGGGGCGGAGGTGGGCTGGAGATTCCCAAAGTACTTTAGGGGGAAGAAAAAGACTTGAACGCCTGTTAGGAGTTATGCTTATGTTGGAGGGTTACCAAAATGAGCTCCCTTTGTAAGCTGGTTAGAGGGAACTAGAGTAATGATATATAGCCAACTCGTTTGCCAACTCCATGTGATGTGGAATGCTGGCGGATCATCTTGGCTTGGAATATTTTTGTGGGGGCCATGGGGTGAGCCCTAGGCGGGAGTTCAGATCTTCTCTGGTCGATCGGCTCGGTTGGTGGGGTCTGTGAGCATCACAATCGCACGATAGCAAGCAACCCGAAAGTGAATTGTACTCCCGTCGACTGCATACGGATGTGATGTGCACCGGGCCCACCGACCGGGGATGACTGACTGGAGGAGATCCGAACACCCTAGGTGGATGCCACGTAAAGTTGACAATCCAAAAGTTGGCAAACTAGTTGGCTACCTAGCATTTCCCAGGAAATTAATGGTGCTGACATGAATCACCTACCAAGTCAAGCTACAGTGACAGGCACCAAAATTTATTTGTAAGTCTGTACCAATAGATTGCAGTTAAAACCTTGTTTCTTTTGTGCAGTTGAAAGACCAATTCTTAGGTAGTTGACAATTACAAAATTTTGGGCTAAGGTTGGTAAATCTCACTTAATCTTGTGGATTATGACGACAAAATAAATTTTTTTTTGGGGTACACAGCTAGGGCGCAAATGAGGCCCTATAGACGTCACAAAAAGGCATAAAGCAGCATCGCCACATGCCCATGCCCAACAAGAACCGCCACACCAGCGGAAGGATGCCACACGAGCAGAGATGGCACATGAAGTTGTATTATCCTTTTGTTTATGACCATATGGGTTGTTTTTGTTTTAATTGCTATCTTTGGATCTTATTGCAATTATTTAAATGGCCATATCATTATACCAAACTCTTGATTAAAAAAGTATTATTCACTTTTGCTAGAGGACCGGTGTGTGTGGTCGGTGTTGCAGTCTATAGTTGCTCTATCTACTACTGAGACTGAATACATTGAGGGCAACAGAGGTCATTAAGGAGGCCATCTGGCTTCAAAGGTTGATAAAGACTTGGGGATCGCTCAGAAGCACGTTCAGGTTCACAGCGACGGTCAGAGTGCGATTTACCAAGTCCATCGTACTCTTACCAAGCATATTGATGTTCGATTCCACTTTGTTCAAAAAAATTATGGAGGCGGATGTTATTTTCTTGCAAAAGATTGGGACTGTAATTGACCCTGCCTATATGTTAATGAAATAGTTATTGTAGTCAAGCTCCAACATTGCTTGGACTTGATCAACGTTGACTTATCCGATCTTATTGATTTTTAGATTTTTTTTTAAATTAAGAAAATCATGAAGATTTGAAGTGCATTTGAGTGCTTTTAGACAGCTACATGGATTTGTTGAAGAATAGTTCATTTGGAGCACATTGAAGCAATTCGGTGTACTTGGAAGATTTACATATCTCGCTAAGGTGAAGATTTGTGGAAATTGGCTCATTTGAAGACTCTCTCGCTATTCGATTTCGCTCGGGTGACCACTCCTGTTCAGCATTTCACATAATAATTCGATTAGCGACTAGATACATTGGGCACTAGTCGCCCGAGCGACCCTGGCTACAGTCCTTGCTCACATAACAATCCCTGAACTCACATCGAGCGAGCTTAGCGAGTCGCCCAGGTGACCTGAAGCGGGTGCTTTTTCCTTGGCCGATTGAGACTCTGAGTCGATTCTATGGAGTATTCTCGTGGGACACATATTTTGCATATTCCTCCTCTATATAAAGGGAGTCTAGGGTTTGGGGATAAATTGATGATCTTTGTATTAGTTTGTCAAGGGGAGAGTTTTTTTTTTGAGAAATCCCTCTCAGAGAATGAGGGGGGGTTCGGCCTAGACCCCTACCAGTGCATTAAAAATAAAGAACGGCTTACAAGAAGACCAAAGGAGTCAAGAAAAAAATCAAAAAAGATTACAAATGATGTTATCAATTTGGTCCAATCTCTTTCCCTGCAACACCACTTTCCACTGATTAAGACGCATCTTCACCGAGTTCTTGACCACCTCTAAGTCAGAATTACTTTGCCTAAAAATCCTGCTATTCCGCTCCATCCAGATGCTCCAGCAAACCGCCATAACCATCATGTCCCAGCTAAGACGTAACCTACTTTTAATTCTCTTATCCCTCCAGACTGTCCATATTGAGAATACCGACCCCGGCGCCCCTCTGATGTTAAGCCCCTTCCTCAGCGGATCCCAAATTCCTTTGGAGAACGGACAGTGCAGAAAAAGGTGGTTAACATCTTCACGGCCATGCCCACAGAGGACAAAGGAAGTATCAGTAATGCGCTTATTACCTCGACGAAGGAGGTTTGTTCTGGTCAATAACTTCTTCTTGATCATTAGCCACATGAAGATTCGGATCTTAAGCGGCACTTTAGTCTTCCACAAGGCACCAGCCACAGGGCAAATCACACCTCCCTTGTTGATAAAATTGTAAAAAGACTTCGTGGTGAACTTATCTGAAGAAGCCAGTCGCCAGGTAGCCTCATCCTCTGTGTCATTAATCGAAATGAGCTGAAGGAGGTCCAGCAGTTCTCGCACTTGGAATTGTAGGAAAACCGGAATAGCTCTACGAAATTTAATATCCCAGGTGGTGGTATTATCCATAACTAAGCATTGGGATCGAACCGAAGCCTTCTTGTTCCACGCCAGCTCATAGAGATCTGGGTACCAGTCTTTGAGTTGCCCCTCCACCAGCCATCTATCCTCCCAGAAGTTAATGGACTTGCCATTCCTCACCCTCAGGTTAATCCCACATCGATAAATATGGCTGATTTTCTGGATCCCACTCCAAAAAGGTGAGACTTTCCCGGAAGATCTGCTTCGGACCTGCAACGGCTTAAACCGCTTGAAATATCTGCCTCGGATCACCGAGCTCCAATTATCACCTTGATCATTTTGTAGCCTCCACCACCACTTACCCAGCAGGGCTTTATTATGATCCGCAAGGTTAATTACCCCCAATCCTCCTTCTTCCTTAGCTTTGCACACATTCCCCCATTTAGCTAGATGGTATATTTTCAGGTTATTATCCGCACCCTTCCACAGGAATTTACTCCTAATCGAGTCAATCTTAGAAATGACCCACTTCGGCATGAGATAAAAAGAAATGTGATAAGACGGAATCAGAGTTAGAACTGCATTAACCAGGGTTAGCCTGCCTCCCAGGGAGAGATTTCTACCTTTTCATCCTGCCAATCTGACATCCATCCTCTCTATCACCTTGTACCAGTCATTCTTCTTCAATCATTATCACTCAGAGGTAAGCCAAGGTATTTCGTAGGAAGCGAATCTGTACGGCAGTTAAGCACTGAAGCTAGAGTTTTCGCTAAATGCTGATTATCCCCTATGTAGAAGAGAGAGGTTTTCGAGAAATTAACCTTCAGCCCTGAAGCAATATCTAGCGAGTAGAGTAAAATCTTCAACATGCTGACTTGCTCTTTCTTCGCTGCACAAAAGATAATCGTGTCGTCAGTAAAGTGCAAATTCGCTATTTTCCAGCTCGATTCACTGATGCCTGTTAGAAAATCTCTGTGTTCCACCCTTCTGATCATGGCATCAAAGACATCCATAGCCAGAATGAAAAGAAAGGGGGAGAGCGGACATCCCTGCTTTACTCCTCTGCCCGTTTTAAACTATTTACCTGCCTGACCAATCACTAAACAGGAAAGGGTGGAAGTGGAAAGGCAGTTCCAAAACCATCTGATCCAATTGTCTGAGAAGCTTTTCGCTTTGAGGGTGTCAATAATGAAGCTCCAGTTTAGTCGGTCAAACGCTTTCTCAAAGTCGATCTTGAGTATGATACCTTCTTCGTTTTGGAGAGCCATCGTTGGAGCTTGTTCGAGAGTTTCGTGGAACCCATTGTATAAGAAGTTATCTCAGTGATGCCACCGGTGGCCGTAGGCCAAAGGCCGGAACATCTAAAATCTCTATGTCTTCTGGTTTCTTTGTGATCTCTAGTTTTCTTTTGTGCTTGATCTATGTTTGCATCTTTCTGAATATTGTGATTGTATCATCTCTATCTTTGAATTTGTTCGTTGCATGCTTCTGTTGCACTACAAGAAGAGTAGGCAGAGGAGGGGGAAGGAGGAGCAGGTCATAGGTGGCGGATCCTCAGGTGGGTGGTGACGAGCTGCTGGGGTCGGAGGTGAGCATGAGATTCCCAAAGTACTTTAGGGAAAGGAAAAAAAAGCATGTTAGGGGCTATGCTTAAGTTGATGGATTATCAATAGAGCTCTTTTTTACTGGACCGGCCAAACGATTAGAGGACAGGGAGCTAGAGCAAGGGCTCAAGGAGGTCCGAAGATCGAAACGGGGGGAGGTAGCAGTAGCTAATTATTAATTCCATAGTTCCGTGAACATGATATCAACGGTCAGGATTTGTACGCGCAAACAAGACACTACAACCTCGAGTGAAGGTTCGCCCCACTGTGTCCATACCAGGAGTCGAACAGGGAACCTCTCCAACATGGGAGAGAGAGGAAGTACCACCAGGCCAAGAGCCATTTGTAAATTGGTTAGAGGAAATTAATGGTGCTGACAGGAGCCACCTACCAAGTCAAGCTACAGCTACAGTGACAGTCAGTGAAGCCCTGTTTCTTTTGTGCAGTTGAAACACCAACTCTTAGGTAGTTGACAACAATAAAAATTTGGGCAGAGGTTGGTAAATCTCACCTAATCTTGTGGATTATGATGGCTAATGATATATTTTTTTTGGGTACATAGGTAGGGCCCAATCTAAGACCCTTTAGACGTCAGAAAAGCGCACAAAGCAACATCGCCACATGCCCACGGATCAACAAGATCGGCCGCACCAGCAGAAGGACGCCACACGAGCGGAGATGACCATATGGGCTGTTTTTATTTAATTGCTACCTATTGGATCTTAGTGCAACTATTTAAAGGGCCGTATCATAATACCAAACTCTTCAAGCTTTGGATTATTCTTTGGGTTGGTTCCTTCAGTAAGGAAGTATGAGTCATTTGTAATCGTATTGTAACTTGACTCTTAGTTTATAATAACTGGTCGGGGCTACCTAACCCTCCCTCCTTCTGGAGGGGTTCTCAAAAAAAAAAAAAAAATCATTATACCAAACTCTTGATCTAAAGAATTATTAGTTGACACATAGGATTATGGAACAAATCAGGCATTAGCTTATGTCACTATTTGAGATGGACACAGAATCTGGGAATTCTTCTTAATGACAGCTTTTTTTGCAAATTGTACCCAATTATATCTATTAACTAGTAATAATCCCAAGTAGTCTTGTCCTTATTTCGTAGGCTATGAGCGCCTCTGCTTACCCTCTTGATCTCCTCGGATGCCGCCAATAGCTCGAGAGGCCAGGCCTGGATTGGGCTGCCTCGAGGTGGGTTCTGGGCCCCTTTTCCTCCCCTTGTAGATAGGGGCTCATCAA
>OX393556.1:52541621-52584121 GCA_947650365.1 Chamaelirium japonicum | reverse complement strand
GGAAAATTATACTTACCCGCCATTACTATATGAAAAAATTAGACTTACCCACCATTACTATATAGAAAATTTCACTTATCCGCCATTAGGCTTACCCAAAATTTGATAAATCATGCATGTTGATGTTTGCAAAAATCTGATGTATGTATGCAAAAATCTGATTTTGCAAAATCTGATGTATGCATACAAAAATCTGATGTATGCAAAATCTGATGTTGATGTTTGCAAAAATTTGATGTATCAAGACCATTGGAATTGATCCAACTGGAATTGATTATGAAGAAACTGACATAAAGATCGAGACCATTATGTTTACTTGCACACAAAAATGTGTAACGAAGTTGTTTGTACACAGGTAATCAGCCAAATATCAAGATCTAATAAAGCCGGTGGAGGGTCTAATGCCTCAAATTTGTCAGCCTGCAGCAAACAATGTAAGTATACATACCAACATGCTATTAGAACTAAGTGTTAGGGGGAATTAGTGTGTGGATTAGGTGCACTATGTGCTATAATTCCCTTAACTACAATAAGCAATCATTATGTTTTGACTTTGTGAAGAACTTGGAGAAAATAGGGCTTCACTTGATTCATATATATCCATCTTTATCATTCACGCATACCAAAAAAAGATTACGTAAATTACATAACTATCATTTTTTATACAGGCTTACGTTTCGAAATATCAGGACATGTGCAAGGCAAGAACCATCAACATATCACTGAAGGGATGTTTCCTTGGACAACTTTGTAGCATTGTAGACTGCATAGTTAAATATTCAACCTAGAATCTCTTTATTTGTACGGTCGGATTGGTACATGATGGGCCCGCACACTTACGTCTCTCGTGGAGGAGAGTATAACTAAGCCCAAAGCAATGAGTGGAAAAAACAGATAATCGTGATGATCATATAGAGCGAGGATATATATATATATATATATATATATATATATATATATATATATATATATATATATATATATATATATATATATATATATATATATATATATATATATATATATATATATATATATATATATATATATATATATATATATATATATATATATATATATATATATATATATATATATATATATATATACACAAATGTGAAGGAACGGTGTTTGACCAGCATAAATGTATTAATTGAAGTCGAATATACTTGGGAGGCCTAGAATATAACCTTCTCCTGCATATATAACATAATATACATATGAGAAGGTAAATGAAGGGTCCATGCAAAAATAAGGAGAGAATGTGAGCATCGATGCATATGTTAGTCTTTTCTTCTCGCTCTTTATGCTTCTTTTCTTCCTTCTTTCTATCAGAACCCAGGCCCATAATTTTTCTTATAGCCTCCTACTATATAGTTTAAATTTAAACTGGTTTTTTCAGAATGTTTAAAATATAAGGGGTATGTGGTCTATGATTGGCAACTAACAGTTGCCAAAATAGCTACCATAATAGTTCAACTTGAAGTGGTACGATCACAACCATTTGCAAACATGACTGATCAAAAAAGGGTATTATACTAAGTATTGAATAGATGTGTCATAAAATTTTCAAAATGAATGATACCTCTAACATATACTCGAAGCTGGTCATCTACATATATGTAAAAAAAAAAAAAAAGACAAAGAGTACATTCAAAAAAAGGGGGGGGGGGGGGGACAACAGAAGCAATTACACCACATCACCTTAGAAGTGCACACTCAAATAGGAGAAGTAAGTACACACCTAATGTAAAAAAAACTTAGTCCATTAGAATAGAGGAAGTCTTACCAGCACGGGATGGGCAACGACAATCACCACAATACTGAGAATAATCCAATAGAGAATAATCTGCCAGTACTGAATTATATAAGAGGTTCTAAATTATGGTATGCAATACTACCATTATACATCCTTGTGAGACTTTGGAAAGGTGAAAAAGTTGTCTAACCCATATATGGCCTTGAAAATTGATTGGCTCAAAAAGAGTAAATTATACCTTGCTCTCACATGTGATTCCTTGGATATTCGAACCTCGACCTCCCTCGATCATCCTGAAACACACACAGAGAGAGGGAAAAGAAAATTTTTTTATCAAATTTTTAAGCAATAACTAACTGAAGTAAATGACTAACCTGGAAAGCGACTTGAATAGGTACTGCTGTAGAGACCACAATGGGTACGGGCACAACAGATGTAGGCTGCGAGATGAAACCAAAACATTGATAAGATAAATGTTCATATTGCAACAATCCTTTAAATAAACCTTCTCTCTTTCTCAACTGCTCATAAAAAAAATTGATTAAAATGCTAAGATTTTGATAGAGGAAAAAAGAGGAAGACCTTCCCTAACACCGAAATTGGCAGCATTCCAATTGTTATTCCACCATTGACCTGAAACCAAAGAGAGTGAATTACCAAAATTACTGTCACCTCGAGATTCTTATAGCAGTCTATAGATACCAGTGTTGAGAAATCATATGTATTTCTTTCCTATTTACATTCACCATTCATTCATTGTAAAATTAAAGTGTTTAGAAATAAAAATAGAAATTTTTGAGAAACGAAACAAAAATTATTAAAAATTTAATAAACAGAACAAAAGTTGGATTATTGGAAGAAAAGGAATAGTACGCCATTTGAGATGACGTAAAACTTAAGGGGTAAATTAAAATGCCGAAACTGCCTTTTTTTTTAGGTTTAGGGTTTTAGGGTTTAGGTTTAGGTTTAGGGTTTTAGGTTTTAGGGTTTAGGGTTAGGGTTAGGGTTTAGGGTTTAGGGTTTTAGGTTTTAGGTTTTAGGATTTAGGGTTTAGGTTTAGAGTTTAGGGGTTAGGGTTTTAGGTTTTAGGTTTTAAGGTTTCGGTTTGACGGTTTAGGTTTAGGGGTTTAGGGTTAGGGTTTAGGTTAAAAAAATATTTTTTAACTTCGCCAATGTAACATCCTAAACCCTAAACCCTAACCCCTAAACCCTAAACCTAAACCCTAAATCCTAAAACCCTAAATCCTAAAACCTAAAACCCTAAACTTTAACCCCTAAAACCCTAAACCCTAACCCCTAAACCCTAAACCTAAACCCTAAGACCCTAACCCTAAAACCCTAAACCCTAACCCTAAAACCTAAACCCTAAATCCTAAAACCCCAAACCCTAACTCTAAAACCCTAAATCCTAAAACTTATTAGGACTTTACGCCATTAGAAATGGCGTAAACTATTTATAGGAATTTACGCCATTTGAAATGGCGTAAAGAAAGGGCAGTTTCGATATTTTAATTTGCTCCTTCAGTTTTACACCATTTCAAATGGCTTAACAACATGCACATTAGCAATCAACATTAAAGTATTGACTATCCCACTCATAAAAGCACTTACATATAGATGCTCTAAGGGTATCAACTATATGAAACATCATAAACATTTCTGTCCCAAAGTAATTCAAATATAATTGTATTCTTGCAAATGAATGTGCCGACACAATATGCGGACCCCAGACGAAAAATCAATTAAAAATAATAATATTTTTATGTGCGAACCCATGTTCTAAAAGCAATTTTTATTGTGCGAACCCATGTTTCGTGTAGCTCTAACCCAGAAACTGAGGAAAAAAATACCTTCCATTGTAGCCGTCCAGTTGGTGGAATAGTGAGCTGATACAAAGATTTGTAATCTTCTCAAAGGTTTCGGGAATACTGTACTATATACTCACAGAAAGATAAACCATTCATTTATGTCAGGCTCAAGCTACTAATCTTATAATTGTTTGTATTGAATCAGAATCAGTGCTAAGAAACACAGCATATGATCTTACAGAGGTTAACTTTTTTAACAACACAGTATTATCCCATCAGATGGGGTCGCCCATGGATCACAACTCTAATAAAAAAGGATTCATAACATACATAAACAGTATTTTACAGTGATTGCAGCATTCAGGTACTCCTATTCATAACATACATAAACAGTATTTTACAGTATGAGAATGTTGGTCATGTTGGGGAGCATGATTGCAGCATTCAGGTACTCCTATTATAAAATTGATTGGCCATTAATTGTCTCTGAACATTAGTCTAAAGAAATGTTCAAAAATGTTTTCTATAGATTGATCAAAACATTGATAACTCAACCGATTTGGTGATGAATGAATAGAAAAGACAATAAATTAAAAACTTAGAATATCTATCTGATTGAAGTGGTCCGTTGCTTCTTGCCATGCCTTCGGAACCATCTGCATATGATCTCACATAAATTAAAATTGAGCGAAGAGGATCTGTCGTCGTTCCGTGAGAATATTTTTTCTGAAAATGTTTGAGAGAGTCCATACCTAGTGGATGGAGAGCCTCTGTGCGGCGAGGTGTCGATGCTGTGCGAGGGTGAGGGGTCGATGATGTGAGACCGGGTCCTTCGGCAAGATGGATTCGGATTATGAGATCGACAAAAAAACAGAGAAATTTTTTATGAAAAAACAGAGGATGAAATTGCATGAAAAAAAAAAAAAGAGAAACTACTATTTCCATACCTGCGAGGGGGCGAGGGGTCTGCACGATGGTGCAGCGAGGGATTGAACTGCAGATCGGAGAAAGAGAGGGTGATGTCTCAGTGGCGGCGGTGGGGTGCGGCAACTGCAGATCGGAGAAAAAAAAAGAGGGTCATTTGTTCCTTATTGAACTGCAGAGAGGGTGTTGTCTCATTTGGCGGCGGTGGGGTGTGGCGACTGCATATCGGAGTAAGAGAGGTTTTTTGGGTTCGGAGGAGGAGCAGGAGGGCTCTTTGGAGTTGGGCCAGAGAGGATGTAGTTGCTTGAAAAAAAAATACAATAATTTTTTTTTATGAAAAAACAGAAGGTTCAGTTGCTTGAAAAAAAAAACAGAAATTTTTTTTCCTAAGAATTTGCGAGTCCATACTTGCGAGGGGGCGAGGAGTCTGCACGATCTACACGATCACAGGCTCTCCCACGATCACACCAAATTGGGTTGAAGGGTTTGGGGCAATTAAGGCATTCCATACACGAATCGCGGGAGGATTTGGGTGCTTGATTTGGGGGATCATGTGGGAGGAGGAGGGTTCTGGAGGGGGAGGAAACCCAACTCACCTGGGGGAGCCGCAGATCGCAGAAGAGGAGGAGTCGATCGTGGCTACGGCTGCCAGCTGCCTGCTGCGAGCTCTACCTCACCCTAATCTCATCTCTCCAGAGATCAGGGGGGAGGAGGAGGAGGAGGAGGAGATCAGGGTAGGCGAGGTCGGGGCAGTCGTCGATGTCGTCGGAGGCGATGGTGAGGACCGGCGAGGGTCTTTTCGGAGATCACGGTAGAAGGAGAAGGAGATCAGTGTAGGCGAGGTCGGGGAGGTCGTCGTTGTCGTCGGAGGTGATGGCGAGGACCGGCGAGGGTTTGAGTGGGTCAGGCGATGGTGAGGATCGGCGAGGGTTTGAGTGCGTCGGGCTGCTCGTTGTCGGAGGTGATGGCGAGGACCGACGAGGGTTCGAGTGGGTCGGGCTGCGGGTGAGATGTCAGGGGAAAAGAGAGAGAGAGAGAGAGAGAGAGAGAGAGAGAGAGAGAGAGAGCTGCGGGGTTCGGAGAGATGAGGAGAAGAGAGAGAGAGAGCTGCGGGGTTCCGAGAGACCCTCTCTCTCTCTACAGTGTCGCACGGTTGCCAGGGATTTGAATGGGGCCTCGATACGACTTTTCGGTTCCCAAGGGTGGCTCGGGCGGCTCGATTATACCGAGGATGGGCAGTGGGAAGATCGGACGGCTTTCGATCATCCTCTCTCTCATCCTCTCTCTCTCTTTCTCTATATAGCTGATGTAAGGGGGAGAAAAAGGTAATGACGGTCACCGATGGCTCAATCGGACGGATTAGATGGGGCTCCTCTCTCTCTCTCTCTCCGGAGGGGGATTTAAGAGGGATGGTGAGTGGGATTCGTTGGTCGGAGATAGAAAACGGACGACTTTGATCAAGTCTTCTTGTTTATCCCTCTCCTCTAGATAAATCAGAGCCGTTGCTTTGTCTTATCCCTCTCCTCTAGATAAATCAGAGCCGTTGCTTTGTCTCAGTTCATTTGTCCCCCCCACAACCGTCGTCCCTTATTATATAGACTAGTAAAAACCCCGTGCCCAAGGACACGAAAAAGATTTCAAGGGCGACGGAAACATTTTGATGACGGTGATAATATTTAGAGGGTGATGGCAATATTTTGAGGGAGACAATGATAGTTCATGGGCAACGATATTATTTCGATAGGGTGGAGGGGGGGGTCATACACGACCACTGCATCGCACTCTCCATAATATTTATAACCTTTTCTCTCTAAAATATTCTCGTTATATTATTTTCTCTACAAAATTAACTTTGCATGACATTTTGGATCAACATGAAAAAAAAAAGAATCGAAAAAAAAGTCTTTCAATTTTGTATGGATCTCTCTCTGCTCTTTTTCTCAGGCTGTCGAATTTGAGGAGTTGTGCTGGGGCCATGCTATTGCTTACATAATTCGGTGGCAAAAGCCATTGAATTAGTGCTTTCTTTTACGATGGAGCTGCTAGCGTTATATATATAAATTCAAATTCTACGAAGTCCGATGACTGTCTAGAGAAGTTCCTAGAACGACAGTTGGACCGCCATATAGGTATATTTAATATTTTTTTTTTAACTTAATGCATTGTCATTGCTTGGAATAATAAAGATAGCTACTTCTGAAATACAATATCAGTAAGTAATAATGTTACTTTAACATATTAGAATGAAACCATCCTTATAGAACCAAACAATTACAAAAGTAATTCCACCATCCTTACATACCAACATCAAAGCATGTATCAAACCCGTATTAATAAAAAACTAACAAAATAGAATAGATTTATTTCACAAAAAAAAAACTAAAGTAAAAAAGAGGCATGCGTGATAATTGCACCGGATGGCTGTGATTATATTCCTCTTCCTTTCTTCAAAACCTGAAATCACAAAAGGCCAAAAAAAAATAATTAAACAAATTAAGTCATATTAAATAAAAAGTTGCTAAAAACTGAATGCATTTAGAATTAAGTTAAGGTGTTGATTTTTTATGAATTCAGTTTTTAGCAAATTCATAAAAAAGTGCTAATTCATAAAAAGTTAAAATTTGTTAAAAACTGAATGCATTTAGAATTCATAAAAATTTCCTAATTCATAAAAAGGCTAAAATTAGCAAATTTGTGTGTCTAGGGTAAGATGATTGGCTTAACAGGCGGGTGGCCATCTTAAAAAATAAATTCTCACTCTTGAATTCTTAGCCTAGAATTCATCACCTCCATCTCTTGATCCTCTCTTTCCCTTGCAGTCTCCTCTAATGTGCTGATTTTTTATGAATTCAGTTTTTAGCAAATACATAAAAAGATGCTAATTCATAAAAAGGCTAAAATTTGCTAAAAACTGAATGCATTTAGAATTCATAAAAATGTGCTAATTCATAAAACTTGCTAAAATTAGGAAATTTGCATGTCTAGGGCAAGATGATTGGCTCAACAGGCGGGTAGCCATCTTAAAAAAAAAAGGGTGCTAATTCTAACTAAAAAAGGCTTCTAAATAAATATCTCTCTTTATAAAAAGGCTACCCTCTAAAGTATGATAGGGTAGCCATCTCTGTTTATAAAAAGGCTTCTAAATAGGCTTGTGAAATAGTGATGGCTACGCTAGACAGGCTTGTAAAAGTTGCTAAAAACTGAATGCATTTAGAATTAAGTTAAGGTGCTGATTTTTTATGAATTCATTTTTTAGCAAATTCATAAAAAGGTGTTAATTCATAAAAAGACTAAAATTAGCATTTAGAATTCATAAAAAGGTGCTAATTCATAAAAAGGCTAAAATTAGCAAATTTGCGTGTCTAGGATAAGATGATTGGCTCAATAGGCGGGTAGCCAACTTAAAAAAAAAAAAAAGGTGCTAATTCGAACAAAAAAAGGCTTCTAAATAGATACCGCAACGGGTATGGGCACAACGGGTGTAAGTTGCGAGAGGAAACAAAAACATTGATAAGAATTAAGCTAAGGTGCTAATTTTTTATGAATTCAGTTTTTAGCAAATTCATAAAAAGGTGCTAATTCATAAACGGAACAAAAATTATTAATAATTTAATAAACGGAATAAAAGTTGGATAATTGGAAAAAAAAGGAATTGTACACCATCTCAAATGGCGTAAAGTATTTACACCTTTTGAGATGGCGTAAAACTTAAGGGGTAAATTAAAATGCCGAAACTGCCCTTTTCTTTACGCTATTTCAAATGGCGTAAATTCCCTATAAATAGTTTACGCCATAAAGTCCTAATAAGTTTTAGGATTTAGGGCTAGGTTTTAGGGTTTTAGGGTTAGGGTTTAGGGTTTTAGGGTTAGTGTTTTAGGTTTTAGGGTTTAGGGTTTAGGGTTTAGGGTTTAGGGGTTAGGGTTTAGGGTTTTAGGGTTATATTTTAGGGTTTTAGGTTTTAGGTTTTAGGTTTATAATTTTAGGGTTTAGAATTTTAGGGTTGGGGTTTAGGGGTTAGGGTTAGGGTTTAGGGGTTAGGTTTAGGATTTAGGGTTTCAGTTTGACGGTTTAGGTTTAGGGGTTTAGGGTTAGGGTTTAGCTTAAAAAAAATATTTTTTAACTTCGCCAATGTAACATCCTAAACCCTAAACCCTAACCCTAACCCCTAAACCCTAAAATCCTAAACCCACAAAAACATAAATTTTTAAGAAACGAAACAAAAATTATTAATAATTTAATAAACGGAATATAAGTTGGATAATTGAAAAAAAAAGGAATACTACGCCATCTCAAATGGCGTAAAGTATTTACGCCTTTTGAGATGGCGTAAAACTGAAGGGGTAAATTAAAATGCCGAAACTGCCCTTTTCTTTACGCTATTTCAAATGGAGTAAATTTCCTAAAAATAGTTTATGCCATAAAGTCCTAATAAGTTTTAGGGTTAGGGTTTAGGGTTTAGGGTTTTAGGGTTAGGGTTTTAGGTTTTAGGTTTTAGGGTTTAGGGTTTAGGGTTTAGGGTTTTAGGTTTAGGGTTTAGGGTTTTGGTTTAGGGTTTAGGGTTTAGGGTTAGGATGGTTTAGGGGTTTAGGATTTAGGATTTAGGGTTAGGGTTTAGGGTTAGGGTTTTAGGTTTTAGGATTTAGGGTTTATAATTTTAGGGTTAGGGTTTAGGGGTTAGGGTTAGGGTTAGAGTTTAGATTTAGGTTTAGGGTTTAGGGGTTAGGTTTAGGGTTTTTAGGTTTAGGTTTTAGGGTTTCACTTTGACGGTTTAGGTTTAGGGGTTTTAGGGTTAGGGTTTAGCTTAAAAAAAA
The DNA here is from genome assembly GCA_947650365.1 of Chamaelirium japonicum. Classification (NCBI taxonomy): domain Eukaryota; kingdom Viridiplantae; phylum Streptophyta; class Magnoliopsida; order Liliales; family Melanthiaceae; genus Chamaelirium; species Chamaelirium japonicum. The sequence continues at coordinate 52,574,819 of OX393556.1, read as the reverse complement.
AACATTTTTTAACTTCGCCAATGTAACATCCTAAACCCTAAAACCCTAAACCCTAAAACCCTAAAACCTAACCCTAACCCCTAAACCCTAAAACCCTAAACCCTAAACCCTAAAACCCTAAACCCTAACCCTAAATCTTAAAACTTATTAGGACTTTACGCCATTTGAAATGGAGTAAACTATTTATAGGGAATTTACGCCATTTGAAATGGCGTAAAGAAAGGGCAGTTTCGGCATTTTAATTTGCCCCTTCAGTTTTACGCCATCTCAAATGGCGTAAATACTTTACGCCATTTGAGATGACGTCATATTTCTTTTTTTTCAATTATACAACTTTTGTTCCGTTTATTAAATTATTAATAATTTTTGTTTCGTTTCTCAAAAATTTATGAATAAAAAAACAAAGAGATAAATAGGGAGCTTGGCTGTTTAATTAAGAAATTTTGATTCATTAAAAGAAAAAACATTAAGCGAGAAGTATTCTTACCGGACTTGCAATCGGTGCTGAGATAGCATGCCCAAGAATCGGGGCCCCAACGATCTCGGTGACGGGCTGAAAAAAGAAACATGAATAATATCGATGCACGCAATGATAAAAAGAACACATACTTTACGCCATTTGAGATGGCGTAATATTTCTTTCTTTTCAATTATACAACTTTTGTTCCGTTTATTAAATTATTAATAATTTTTGTTTCGTTTCTCAAAAATTTATGAATAAAAAAATAGAGAGATAAATAGGGAGCTTGGCTGTTTAATTAAGAAATTTTGATTCATTAAAAGAAAAAACATTAAGCGAGAAGTATTCTTACCGGACTTGCAATTGGTGCTGAGATAGCATGCCCAAGAATCGGGGTCCCAACGATCTCGGTGACGGGCTGAAAAAAGAAACATGAATAATATCGATGCACGCAATGATAAAAAGAACACACATACACAGATAGAGAAAGAGAGAGCAAGAAAAATAAAAAAAATACTCATTACACATAAAAGGCCTATCCCATGAGCCCAAAATCTTTTCCATATGGCATTCACAAAAAGTTCATTTAGCACTCTCCGGTTCAACTAAATCGTGTGTTTATTCAATCAAAACACTATGTAGTTACTACTTATGAACCACCCCTGGTAGGCCGAGTATGAGATTCCAAACAACTACTCAAAACCAATTTAGCTTGGCAACTATACATTTAATCAACATAATATGGTGATTTAATCCTTAGACTTGGTACAACCAAGACTGAACTATATATTGGGAATAATCGAATAGAGAATAATCTGCCAGTACTGAACTATATATGAGGTTCTAAATTATGGCATGCAATACTAATATCCAAACCTTGCTCTCACATATATGGCCTTGAAAATTGATTGGCTCAAAAAGAGTAAATTATACCTTGCTCTCACATGCGGTTCCTTGGATATCCAAACCTCGACTTCCCTCGATCATCCTGAAACACACACACAAAGAGAAAGAGAGAAAAAAAAAAGAAAAAAAAATATCAGTAATCCTAAAATCGAAAACAGAGAGAAACTGGAAAGAAAGAAAAGGAAAAAAAAATCACCGGTAATCGCATTCATCGCCGACCAGATCTCCAGATCAGGTCTCCTGATCCCTTACCCTCCGGCTTCTGTTGTCTCTCAATCTCTCTGATACGTAACCAACTCCCCGACCCACCTTCATCCCCTCCTGCGGAACCTCCGGCAGGCCACAGGGCCAGTTAATCGCAACCTGTATCGCACTCGAGGCCTACGGTCCCGCTTCCCCCCTTCCCGACCTCCAGCCCCCATCGCCCCCTCATGGTGGATCACGCTAATCCCGGACCTCTTTGAGCCCTTGCTCCATTACCGCCTGGCAGGTCCAGCAAAAAAAAAAAAAAAGAACCGGCTCGATCCGGATCACCGGGTGCAGCCGGGCAGCGGACGCACTTCGCCCCACGGAGGGAAGCCGATGAGAGAGAGAGAGAAAGAGAGAGAGATAGAGAGAGAGAGAGAGGGGCTCACCGGAGCGGAAGCGGGAGCAGCGGCAGGGGCGGTGACTGGGAGCAGCTGTTGTGGGTGCAAATTTTGGCAGAAGTCTACCAACTACCACGGGACCCACCGGCCCTGCCTGGTGGGCCCACGAAGACTACCACGGGACCCACCGGCCCTGCCTGGTGGGCCCACGAAGACTACCACGGGACCCACCGACCCTGCCTGGTGGGCCCACGAAGACTACCACGGGACCCACCGGCCCTGCCTGGTGGGCCCACGAGGACTACCACGGGACCCACCGGCCCTGCCTGGTGGGCCCACGAAGACTACCACGGGACCCACCGGCCCTGCCTGGTGGGCCCACGAAGACTACCACGGGACCCACCGGCCCTGCCTGGTGGGCCTACGAAGACTACCATGGGACCCACCGGCCCTGCTCGGAAGGCCCATGAGCCTGTGGAATCCCCCAGAAGACGGTAGCGGGGCCCGCTAGCTTTACCTGGAGAATCCCCAGATACTACGGCAGAAACCGCCATTTAACCCAGAATTCCCACCAGAGAATCCTATAAATAGCAGTGCCTACGAATGTAAAAGGATCCGAAAATTCTGATTTCCACTCTGAGATCTGACTTTCAGAACCAGAGCTCTGGGACTTTCAACTTCTGATCTACCATCTCTCCTTGATCTTCTTTTCTCCTTAGAAAAGATCAGAGGGTTTTCAGTGACACTCGGCCTGTCGAGGTCACTTCAACTGAAGTGTTAGTGAATTCGGGTTGCTCCCTATAGGACGGAGACGTAGGCTTCGGCTGAACTCCGAGATCACATCTCGTGTCACAGTCTCTCTGATTGCATATCACTTTCTATTGACATATCAAAATCAACAACTTCAATCAATAGATCGACCAACGATCTTCGACGTCAACTTCGACTCCAATTGACTGGTGCTGCGAGAGTCTTCGGGTCGGCACGAAGATTTTCCCCCACAGTTTGGCGCCGTCTGTGGGATTCGAACGAGAAGCCGTGTCCTCTCAATTTCGACTACTAGATCAATAGCCAAAATTCCTCGCCCCCTCGGTTGCTCAAACAACTGATCGGACATCGGCAACCTCGTTGTACCCTTCGCACTCTGAATGGCGAGAACCAAATACCAGGGTCAACCAGAAGGAAGTAACACTCAACATCAACCTCGTCCTGAGACTCGTTCAATGAGTCAAAGGCTCAACTTCGGGCAGCCCCTTGCTGTCCCCGAGATGGGGGTTCACTCAGGAAGTGGAAGATCAGTCGATCGACCGATCGCCCCTCATCCTCATCAATCAATTGGGCAGACTGTCCCTGCTCCTGCTGAAGACCCTCCATCGACATACCAAGTCTCTGCAGTCGATTTCCAATTGCTCCAACTGGCGAAACAAAACGCCACCCTCACTGCTGAGAGGGATGCTCTGAAGAAGGCAGCCTCCGAAGCTGGAATTGCTATTCCGATCCCCTCCACAAGTGAGAGGGTTGATCCTCCTCGACATTCAATTCACTCCGAACAACGGAGGTCAATGGGCACTGCTGCCCTCGAGAGGATTCAACGCGACCCAACTCCCTCTGCTGCTCCCTGGAAGCAGAGTGTCTGGGATCGTCTTGACGACGAGTCCTCCCAATCCTCATCTGGTCGTAACTGCGACAAGAGGGCACCTTCGAAGCTCAACATGCCAAGGAAGCACCAAATGAAAGGCGCTCCTTCGAAGAGTAGAGTCTCCCCTTCCATTCCACTCCAACGTGGACTTGGATCGGACCTTCGACATCGACTTCGACTGGCAAATACTTCAATGCCTGAGCAAGACCTTGCGATCTTGCCTCTTGACCCGCCTCTAGGTCGAGGACACGGTCGTAGGGACGGTTACTCCTCTGCCGGGCCTCTACATCGAAGTCTCTTCGAGACCACCTTTCCAAGAGGATGGAGAACTCCTATCCTCCCCAAATTCAACTGCATCAGAGGAGATCCAAGCCTCCACATACTTGCCTTTAAGCAAGCTCTAACGCCACACGAAGAGGAAAACAACGTGCTCTGCCGCACCTTCGCGGGAAGTCTCGATGAGCCTTCGCTCGACTGGTATCACAATCTCCGAGCTGGGTCCATCACCCAGTTCGGTGTTTTGGCTAACCTCTTTGTGCAGCACTATCAACTCAATCTAAAGCCAGAGAAGAAGCTCGACTCTCTCTACCGACTGAGGATGGGTGCAGACGAGACTCTCCGCAGCTTCACGAGGAGGTTTCGCAACGAGCATGCTGCTCTCTCTGGAAGACATCTGGATGATGAAGCCATCATGTTGGCTTTCCAGAACGCTCTCCGCTTCGATCTACACATCTACAACGACTTCATCCGCAATCCCCCTCCTTCTCTGGGTGCAATGTTTGACCGAATCCAGAGGGAGATTGAGGTGGAAGACGATCAAGTCGCTCGGAAAGGGCGAGAAACTAAGAGAAGGCCTGCTGAAAGAGAAGCTCCTAAGTATGCTGCAAAGGCTCACAACGCTGAAGCAACAGCCCCTCCGGCCAACAAAAGATCAAAGAATGATGGACGTCGATCTCCAACAAAGACCACTTTCACCGAGTGGAACATGCCGGTCGAACAGATACTCGACCGCATTCAACATGAAGAGTTCGTTCGGAGGCCCAATCCTCTTCAGCCAAATTCCAAATTCACAGCAGACAAAACAGTCTACTGCGAATTCCATCGAAGTCACGGCCACTCTACTGACCGATGCTATCGGTTGAAGTTCCATCTTGAAGACTTACTACGAGAGGGCCACCTTCAAGAATTCGTCAACAACGGGCACGATCAACGTCGAACCTCTGCAAAGGGGAAAGAAGTGTGTTGGATACATCAAATCTCCTCGAACCGGCAACCCATCTCTGTGAATGCCAATGTCTTTGGCATTCATGGATCATTACACAATCAAGCAATTACCGGGAAAGAAGTCGATCGCCAGATTCGGCGTATCTTCCATGTTCGATCTACTGCAAATAAAGAAGATACTTGGATCGAGAATCCTATCGAAGGTCTTGCTTGGCCATCCATAGTCTTCAACGACACCGATCTTCAAGGAGTTCATACTCCACATCGAGACCCCCTGGTCTTGAAACTCATCATCGACGGAAGCACCGTCAATCGAATCCTCATCGACACCGGGAGCTCTATCGACATTATGTTCTCAGACTGTTTCAAACGTCTGGGACATAAGTATCAAAGCCTTGATGTCGTCCCGACTGTAATTACTGGTTTCAATGGTGAACAAAGTATCACGGTGGGCGAATCAAGATTCACCCTCGACCTCAGCCGAGAAACTCGAGTCTCGGTGAGGTTTGCAATTGTCGAAGGAGTCTCCAGCTACAACGCCATCCTCGGGCGACCATTCCTCCACCAGATCAATGCCATCTCCTCCTCTTACCATCAACTACTCAAGTTTGCAACTGGAGAAGGCATCGTCTGCATTCGAGGCGATCAGCAAGCTGGAAGATCTTGTGAAGCTGCTGTTGCCAAGACAGATCGCAAGATCAACATTGCTCCTCCAAAGCGGCCACGAGATGAAGCTGGTCCCTCTTCCAAATAGCAATCAAAGGAGATTCCGCTGACCGAACCTCCACCAATCGAATGGGAAGCATCACCTTCAATAGAAGAAATCATCCCGATCAACATAGGCAGTGGAGATCTCCCTCGACAAACTTTCATTGGTACCGGTCTTAGCGACACAGAAGCGCAAGACATGGTATCCTTCCTCCAGTCCAATATCGACGTCTTCGCCTGGTGTTTCGAAGACATGCCTGGTATCAATCCAGATGACGCTTGCCATCGACTTGCAATCAAAGAAGAAATGAAGCCTGTCAAGCAAAAGCCACGCACCATCCGACCAGAGCTGCAAGTTGCTGTTCAAGAAGAAATCACCAAGCTACTCGCAGCAGGTTTCATCCGTGAAGTAGAGTATCCTACTTGGATCTCTAACATTGTTGCTGTTCTAAAGAAGAATGGGAAAGTCCGAGTCTGTATCGACTTCACCAACCTCAACAAGGCTTGCCGCAAAGACCCATTTCCCATGCCAAGGATCGATAGACTCGTCGATGCCACTGCTGGCCACGAGCTATTGTCCTTCATGGATGGGTATTCTGGATATAATCAAATTCCACTTCATCCAGACGATCAAGAGAAAACTTGCTTCGTGACTAGCCGAGGTCTCTACTGCTACAATGTAATGCCATTCAGCCTCAAAAATGCTGGATCTACCTATCAAAGGTTAGTCACAAAAATGTTCGAAGATCAGATCGGTCGCAACGTCGAAGTCTACGTCGATGATCTCCTCACCAAGAGTTCCATTCGGAGCAAGCACCTTTCTGATCTGGCAGAAACCTTTCAAGTTCTTCGAAAATATCGTATGAAGCTCAACCCAGCCAAGTGCGCTTTCGGAGTTCAATCTGGCAAATTCCTGGGTCATCTTGTGACCAGGAGGGGTATTGAAGCCAATCCCGATCAAATTCGAGCCATCATCGATATGCCTTCACCTACAAATCGAAAAGAAGTTCAACGCCTCACTGGAAGGTTAGCAGCACTCAATCGATTCATCTCAAAATCTTCCGACAAGTGCAAACCCCTCTTCGACAAACTACGAAAGGCGGATACATCTGGCTGGAGTCCAATCTGTGAAGAAGCATTTCAAAGCATCAAGAAATATCTGGTGCAAGCTCCTATCCTGACTGCTCCATTGCCAAAAGAAGACTTATGGCTCTATCTCGCCGTAACTGATCAAGCAATCAGTGCAGTCTTAGTCAGTAGAAGAGAAGGCTTTGAGCATCCAGTCTACTATATCAGCCACACTCTTCTTCCGGCTGAAACTCGCTATTCAAAAACTGAGAAGGTCATCCTGGCCTTACTCACTGCATCGCGTCGTCTCCAACCATACTTCGTCTCCCACCAGATCACTGTCATTTCAGAACACTCACTCAAAGATATCATTGACAAAGCTGGTCGAGCTGGTCGAATGACCAAATGGGTGATCGAAATGAGTGCTCTGGGGATTCAATTCGAACATCGCACTTCTATCAAAGGTCAAGCAGTCGCTGATTTTCTAGCTGACTTCCCAGTTGAAGACCCCATCACTTAGGAAGAAGATGTCGACATGCGCTTAGAAGATGAAGACAATACTCTGATCGTTCCTTCAACAAAGATTGATCCAAATCTTGAGGCTATTGCTATGACTCCTCCATGGAAACTCTATACTGATGGAGCTTCTAGTTCGATCGGTTCGGGAACTGGGATAGTCTTAATATCCCCCGAACTTGATCATCTCCAGAAAGCCACTCTTCTTGGGTTTAATGCCACTAATAACGAAGCTGAATATGAAGCACTCATTTCCGGACTCGAAATGGCGGAATCTCTGGGGGTAGATCGAATCATCGTCTACAGCGACTCCCAATTGATCATAAGGCAAATCAATGGAGAATACACAGCTCGTGAAGAAAGAATGCAGTTCTACTTAGCCTTAGTACGACGTCTTCAACAACGTTTTACTATAACTGAGTTCGTTCAAATTCCAAGAGCAGAGAATCGTGAAGCAGATGCTCTAGCTAATGCTGCCTCCGTCCTTGGAGACTCACTCGGAGGAAGACAAATACAAATTGATTATCAAGAAATGCCCAAGACCATCCCCGATCAACAGATCCTTGCTACTACAAAGAGATCTGGGGGTGGAGATCAACTTGCATTGAACCTCACTACTACTACAAATGAGCCTGAAGACTGGAGACGATCAATCTTTGATTTCTTCAAGCATGGCAAAATGCCCGAAGATCCAAATCAAGCCCGAAGACTTCAAAGGAAGCTCCCTTGTTACACTATTCAAGGAGAGGATCTATACTTCAAATCTCACAACGGGATGTTACTCAAATGCCTTGGTCCTGAGCAAGCGCAGGCAATCCTGATTGATATCCACTCTGGAGCTTGTGGAAATCATTCGGGAGGAAGATCTCTTGAAGCCAAGACGAAGCTACAAGGGTACTACTGGCCAACAATGGCAAGGGATGCTCAACAAATAGTTCAAAGATGTGAGCCATGCCAAAAACACGCTCGAGCTATCCATCTTCCTGCAGATGAGCTTCATCAACTATCTAGTCCCTGGCCATTCCATCAGTGGGGGTTAGATTTCTTAGGTCCTTTCCCTCCAACTCCGAGCAAAAAGAAGTATCTATTGCTGGCCACAGATTACTTCACCAAATGGGTTGAAGCTGTGCCCCTCTTCCGAGAGACTGACGATGAAGTGATCAAATTCATTCGGCACAACATCTTCTCAAGATTTGGTACACCTCAAATTCTCGTTGCTGACAATGGAGCTCAATTTGATTCCGATAAGTTTCGAGAATTCTGTCTGAACAACGGTATCAAACTATTCTATTCAACTCCAAGATATCCTCAATGCAATGGTCAAGCTGAAGCCTCAAATAGAGCTATAATTGGTATACTCAAGAAGAAACTCAATGACAAGAAAGGATTGTGGGAACAAGTCCTACCTGAAGTTCTTTGGGGGTATCGCACAACTCCGAGAAGATCAACAGGGTTTTCACCCTTTCGTCTAACATATGGATCGGAAGCAGTACTCCCAACAGAAAATATATCAAGCACTTTGAAGACCAAAGCTGTTGAAGAAGGCATCAATGAAGAACTTCGGATCAATGATCTAGACTTCTCCGAAGAATTACGAGATCAAGCTTCTCTTCGTGTGGCCAAGTACCAGCAGAAGATCAAAAGAGCCTACGACAAGAAAGTCTACAAAAGACAGTTCCCAGTGGGTAGTTTAGTTCTCAGAGCAGTTTTCTACAACACCAAAGAACACAGCAGTGGGAAACTTGCTCCCAACTGGGAAGGTCCATACATCATCGAGTCAGTTGGAGGCAAAGGCTCCTATCGACTAATCTCGCCAGAAGGAGATAGGTTGCCACGAGCTTGGAATTCTAGACACCTCAAGCTGTTCTATCCTTGATGTAAATTATGTGATGAATAAAGATCTCTTTCAAATCTTCAAATGTGCCAGTGTTCAGCTTTTCAATTCAAGTTCTGAAGCAGTTTCAAGTTATCTATATTCAAATTACCAGGTCTTTTAACAAGTTGGGGAGTTAGAGTTGCGACTCAACCCCTTACTAGCAAATGTTAAAAACTGACCATATTCAAGTTACCAAGTCTTTTAACAAGTTTGGGTGTTAGAGTTGCGACTCAACCCCTTACTGGCAAATGTTAAACTGACTTTCAAATTTCAATATTCAATTTCAATCAATTTCTACATCGTTTAACAGGTTTGGGTGCTTGAGTTGCGACTCAACCCCTCACATTCAAGTGTTATACGAATTCAAGTTTCAATTTTCAAGTTGCAATAAGTTTGGGTGCTTGAGTTGCGACTCGACCCCTTACATTCAAAAGATTATATCTATTCTAATGTTATTAAGATCATGATAGTCAAAGGCATTCAACTCAAGAGACATCCAATTTTCAAACACCAAGAAGATCTTCTATTATCAAAATATGCCAGACACAAGATTGAGCTGATACATTTCAAAAGTTTACAAGTACAGCAACGAAGAAGGAGAAAAGTCTCAAGGCTTGGCCACACTCTTCGCATGAGACTTCTCCCCCTCAGATCCATCACGAGCTTTACTCGCAACCGATGCCTTGGAAGATCGGACACTGGCAACATGGGCCCTAAGTGCTTCTGCTGCCTTCTCAGCTGTGTCTCTGTAGCTCTGGCATTCGCTCCGCATGTGCTCCAGCTCCTTCTGGTGGGCCTCCTCCTTAGCCGCTGAAGCAGTAATTTGAGCCTCCAGCTCCTTTATTTTGGCCACACGTTCGAAGCCCAAGTTTTCGATCCTAAAGAATCGATTCTTCAATCCTAGGAGTTCATGACTCTGAGCCTCGTATTCGTTCTGCCAGCGCTTGCTCTCCAGTTTTTCCTTGCGAAGGGTCTCGGTCTTGACCTTCAGGGCCTCTTTCTTTGATTTTAGAGACTCCCTCAGCTGATCTCTCTCCGCGCTTACAGCCTCCAGGGCAGCAGTCAAACGAGATATTTCGGCTGAAGCTTCTTTTGCTCCTGCCTTCATGGAGAGCTTGGTAGCGACATTCATAACTGCTGAGTTCTGCAAAAGAACAAAAGAGTTGAATTATTCTGAAGGAAGATACAATTCAAATGATCGATCAAGCAGATGCACCTACCAACAGGTCGAGTCTATCGAAAGCTTCATCCAGAGTAGCCCCCGGGAGGTTGCAGAGTTTTCTGATCACAGCAGTGGGGTGGTTGATATCAACGTCACCCAAGCTTCTTATTGTTGGAGTCAATCCAGCAGGTGCACCTACAATCAACAAGAAATCAAAGTGTTAGATTATTTCCAAGCTTCAATGATAAGACAATCGAGACAAGTTAATACAATTACCTGAGGCTTCAACCCTCGGCTCTTTGCCCTTCCGGCGATCAGAGCCATCTTGAGGGGTCGACTTCTCCTGAATAGAAGTTGGCAATGGTTGAGGTTGAGGAGCCTCATCACCCACTCTACTTTCCCTCTCCAAATGGATAGGGGAGGAAGTATTCCGAGGAGGTGAGGCCTTTTCTTCCTCTTGTTGCCCGACTGGCACGGTGAGTCCTGCCACCATGGCAGCCACCTCCTCAGCCAGAGAACGAGAGGGGGGTGGGGGTTGCTCAACCTCCACACCCCCGCTCGTTGTTGCTCCTTCAATACGGGGAACGTCAGGGGGAATTTGATCGAGGGGCGTGGGGTTGCTTCCAACCCCAGCACTCCTCGATAGTTTTATTTTGAGGCGCATCGGCCTCTTCAAATCATCGAACTTGTAGGCGGGAACCACCTTTTGGCCGTCGCCTTCTGCATCCATGACTCCTTCCATCTGACGGGCCTTAGCCTCGTCAATGGGAATAGGAATTGAGTCTTCTTCCCCTGTTGCACCACCAGTGGGGGTGGGAGGAATTTCTTCCTCACCACCCCCATTCTCACCATCCCCACCAGAGGGGGTGGAAGACAGATCATCCTCGCCGTCCCCATCCTCATCTTCGTCATCGCCACTATTGTTGTGGCTGGCATTCTCAGTCCCTTCGTCTTCTTCGTCGCTCCCCTTCTTCTCTTTTTCTTCTTCCTCTTCATTCTTTTTCCCTTGGTATTCATCCTCCTTTTGCTTGATGAGGGTTTTTCGTTTCTTCTTCACTGGGCCTCTTTGGAGCACCAGTTTCTCCTCCACAGTGGGCAATCGGCGCCTTACGGTATAGATTTTCTTCTCGGCCCTAATCTTTCGAATGATCTTACCCGACTGAGGGTCCTCCTCGTAGTCCGAATATAGGACTTCGTTATCCTCATATCTGTCCTTTGATCTGTGGAGGAGATTGGCCTTGCCATATCTCACTGGGCAGTTGGAGAATTGTTTCCATGACCTGGTCCCGCAGGTCAACTCAAGAAATAGGTTATCGATAGCTCCGGCCCTCTCAGAAGTCCAGGCAAAGATGCCCCCCTCACTGTACATCTTCACTGCCTCGTGCACGCTGTCTCGGGGGGTGTCGGGCACTGACATGGGTGTCCATGCACCAGAAACAGAAATTGGCCAATCTGTGTATAACTTGTCAGAAGGGACTGTATCAGTGAGCGGGCGCAGCGGAGACACACCGGTCAAATTGTAGAATGGGCTGTCCCTCCTGAAAGCCCATCGATAATGGAAGAAGAAGTATCCAAGCTCAATCCGGGCAGGTTCACCTTCCGGGATACTGGAGTAGCAGGCCTTCAAGTCTTCCTGGAAATCCGACTCCGCGCGGCAGAATGCGTAGATAATTCGCCAGGCGTTCCCAGTGACCTGCCCTGGGCAAAGGCCAGAAGTGTTCAATAATCTTGCAGCAAAGGGTGGCAACGGTAGGCGCAGGCCGCAGTTGAGTTGGCCGAGGGTCACAATGGTTCCCATGACCTTTTCGTTACTGGCATAGCTGGTGAAGACGGTCTTCTTATCGATACCAAAAGCAGTCTGGATGCTAGGGAGTGAAGGTTGCGCCCCCTTCCCTTCTGTGAAATAAGAGAGCAATGTTTGCCACTTCTTCCTTTTCGAATCTGTGAACTCGCCACCGGTATTGTACATATACTCTACCTCCTCTGTCAGAGGCATGAGCGGACCCAGAACAGACTTTACTTTAGGGATGAACTCTGGCCTTGATGGCGCTGAGGCAAACCCTACTCCTTGGTGCCGCTTGCCCAGTTGGCCAAGTTCGGCAAGTGCGGCCTTGCCTTTGCCACAACCCCTCGGAGGAGATGGAACCTCAACAATTTCCTTCCCCTTTCTCTTCGAGGGAACCGTACCGGACTTCTTCAAACTGCCAGAGGAAGCCATTCGACCGATCAAACAAGAACAGATCAGAAATCAGGAGAGCAAGAGTCTGGACTTCGAAAAATTTTGGAAGCGTGAAGCAAAAATGACAGCCAGTGAAACTTTTATCCCAGGGTAAAACAGGTACGCAAATCGAGAAGACACGTGTCTTCACCATATCAAATCGCGTGTTTTTGTAGGTACACGTGGCATCCATCCGTAGCAAGCGCAAAATCAGGCGAACCGTCGGACCAGACGAAACGTCGGACCTACCGGTCCACGTGAACCAACGGTCCAAGCGAGCCACCGGTCTGAATAAACCAAACCGCCGGTTCAAAGCCACGTTCAAGCCAACCAAAGATTCAAAACAGGAAGGATCAAGCTCCATCAATGTTTGAAACTCTGCCAAAAGATCGAAGGGCAAAGCAGCGAACCTTCTCTGAAGGGCAGGTTCAAAACTTAAAATTGGACAAGTCCAAATTTCTACTGGATCTGGCAAAAAACCAAGGGTTTTTGCCGATCACTCGAACCTTGACCGGATATTTTTTCACCGATCGGACAAACATGTCCGATCGGCGAAAATTATTTGATCGGTCAAATTTCTACTGGATCTGGCAAAAAACCAAGGTTTTTTGCCGATCACTCGAACCTTGACCGGAAATTTTTCACCGATCGGACAAACATGTCCGATCGGCGAAAATTATTTGATCGGTCAAATTTCTACTGGATCTGGCAAAAAACCAAGGTTTTTTGCCGATCACTCGAACCTTGACCGGATATTTTTTCACCGATCGGACAAATATGTCCGATCGGCGAAAATTATTTGATCGGTCAAATTTCTACTGGATCTGGTAAAAAACCAAGGGTTTTTGCCGATCACTCGAACCTTGACCGGATATTTTTTCACCGATCGGACAAACATGTCCGATCGGCGAAAATTATTTGATCGGTCAAATTTCTACTGGATCTGGCAAAAAACCAAGGTTTTTTGCCGATCACTCGAACCTTGACCGGAAATTTTTCACCAATCGGACAAACATGTCCGATCGGCGAAAATTATTTGATCGGTCAAATTTCTACTGGATCTGGCAAAAAACCAAGGTTTTTTGCCGATCACTCGAACCTTGACCGGATATTTTTTCACCGATCGGACAAATATGTCCGATCGGTGAAAATTATTTGATCGGTCAAATTTCTACTGGATCTGGCAAAAAACCGAGGGTTTTTGCCGATCACTCGAACCTTGACCGGATATTTTTTCATCGATCGGACAAACATGTCCGATCGGCGAAAATTATTTGATCGGTCAAATTTCTACTGGATCTGGCAAAAAACCAAGGTTTTTTGCCGATCACTCGAACCTTGACCGGATATTTTTTCACCGATCGGACAAATATGTCCGATCGGCGAAAATTATTTGATCGGTCAAATTTCTACTGGATCTGGCAAAAAACCGAGGGTTTTTGCCGATCACTCGAACCTTGACCGGATATTTTTTCACCGATCGGACAAACATGTCCGATCGGCGAAAATTATTTGATCGGTCAAATTTCTACTGGATCTGGCAAAAAACCAAGGTTTTTTGCCGATCACTCGAACCTTGACCCGATATTTTTTATCGATCGGACAAACATGTCCGATCGGCGAAAATTATTTGATCGGTCAAATTTCTACTGGATCTGGCAAAAAACCAAGGTTTTTTGCCGATCACTCGAACCTTGATCGGATATTTTTTCACCGATCGGACAAACATGTCCGATCGGCGAAAATTATTTGATCGGTCAAATTTCTACTGGATCTGGCAAAAAACCAAGGTTTTTTGCCGATCACTCGAACCTTGACCGGAAATTTTTCACCGATCGGACAAACATGTCCGATCGGCGAAAATTATTTGATCGGTCAAATTTCTACTGGATCTGGCAAAAAACCAAGGTTTTTTGCCGATCACTCGAACCTTGACCGGATATTTTTTCACCGATCGGACAAATATGTCCGATCGGCGAAAATTATTTGATCGGTCAAATTTCTACTGGATCTGGCAAAAAACCGAGGGTTTTTGCCGATTACTCGAACCTTGACCGGATATTTTTTCACCGATCGGACAAACATGTCCGATCGGCGAAAATTATTTGATCGGTCAAATTTCTACTGGATCTGGCAAAAAACCAAGGTTTTTTGCCGATCACTCGAACCTTGACCGGATATTTTTTCACCGATCGGACAAACATGTCCGATCGGCGAAAATTATTTGATCGGTCAAATTTCTACTGGATCTGGCAAAAAACCAAGGTTTTTTGCCGATCACTCGAACCTTGACCGGATATTTTTTCACCGATCGGACAAACATGTCTGATCGGCAAAAATTATTTAATCGGTCAAATTTCTACTGGATCTGGCAAAAAACCGAGGTTTTTTGCCGATCACTCGATCCTTGACCGGTTGAATTTTGACCGATCGGTCAAAATTTAACCGATCAGTCAAAATTTGTCCGATCGGATAAATTTTGACCGATCAATCAAAATCTTCTGATCGGTCAAAACTTCTACTAGATCGGTCAAAAAGCCGTGTTTTTTGACCGATCATTCGATCCTTGACCGGTTGAATTTTGACCGATCGGTCAAAATTTGACCGATCGGTCAAATTTGACCGATCGGTCAAAATTTGACCGATCAATCAAAATTGACCGGTCAGTCCTTTTTTACGCTAACACACGACAAGTTTCTTCGTGTCCTTTTTTTAAAACAGGGAGTTGCTGTTTTTTGCACCAAATCCAAGCCAGCCAGAAGGCAATCTAGCTAACTTGGAGGGGGTAACTGTGGGTGCAAATTTTGGCAGAAGTCTACCAACTACCACGGGACCCACCGGCCCTGCCTGGTGGGCCCACGAAGACTACCACGGGACCCACCGGCCCTGCCTGGTGGGCCCACGAAGACTACCACGGGACCCACCGGCCCTGCCTGGTGGGCCCACGAGGACTACCACGGGACCCACCGGCCCTGCCTGGTGGGCCCACGAAGACTACCACGGGACCCACCGGCCCTGCCTGGTGGGCCCACGAAGACTACCACGGGACCCACCGGCCCTGCCTGGTGGGCCTACGAAGACTACCATGGGACCCACCGGCCCTGCCCGGAAGGCCCACGAGCCTGTGGAATCCCCCAGAAGACGGTAGCGGGGCCCGCTAGCTTTACCTGGAGAATCCCCAGATACGACGGCAGAAACCGCCATTTAACCCAGAATTCCCACCAGAGAATCCTATAAATAGCAGTGCCTACGAATGTAAAAGGATCCGAAAATTCTGATTTCCACTCTGAGATCTGACTTTCAGAACCAGAGCTCTGGGACTTTCAACTTCTGATCTACCATCTCTCCTTGATCTTCTTTTCTCCTTAGAAAAGATCAGAGGGTTTTCAGTGACACTCGGCCTGTCGAGGTCACTTCAACTGAAGTGTTAGTGAATTCGGGTTGCTCCCTATAGCACGGAGACGTAGGCTTCGGCTGAACTCCGAGATCACATCTCGTGTCACAATCTCTCTGATTGCATATCACTTTCTATTGACATATCAAAATCAACAACTTCAATCAATAGATCGACCAACGATCTTCGACGTCAACTTCGACTCCAATTGACTGGTGCTGCGAGAGTCTTCGGGTCGGCACGAAGATTTTCCCCCACAGCTGTAGGGCCTGCGGTGGTCAGGAGGAATTGATGGCCTCCGTTGTTGCTCAGAGATCAAGAGGAGGGGGAGGGAGAGGGGGAGGGGGAGGAGGAGGTGATGCCCTCCTCCCCTCGCTGCTGTTGCCAGAGAGGAGAGATTCAGAGAGAGAGAGAGAAAGAGAGAGATTTAACAGAACCAGCAAAAAAAAAAAAGAACCGGCTCGATCCGGATCACCGGGTGCAGCCGGGCAGCAGACCCACTTCGCCCCACGGAGGGAAGTCGATGAGAGAGAGAGAGAGAGAGAGAGAGAGAGAGAGAGAGAGAGAGAGGGGCTCACCGGAGCGGAAGCGGGAGCAGCGGCAGGGACGGTGACCGGGAGCAGCTGTAGGGCCTGCGGTGGTCGGGAGGAATTGATGACCTCCGTTGTTGCTCAGAGATCAAGAGGAGGGGGAGGGGGAGGGGGAGGGGGAGGAGGAGGTGATGCCCTCCTCCCCTCGCTGCTGTTGCCGGAGAGGAGAGATTCAAAGAGAGAAAGAGATTTAACAGTGAGGGGCGAGGGGCTCCGACTTCCGCGAGAGAGAGAGGAGGGCGGGCCGGCTTTCGAGATAGGTGATTTAAGAGAGAGAGAGAGAGAGAGAGATAGAGAGAGAGAGAGAGAGAGAGAGAGAGAGAGAGAGGGGGGGGGGCACATAGTGGGCCAGCTTGGGGGCGGCTCCTACTTCCGAGAGAGAGACAGAGAAAGAGAAAGGAGGGCGGGCCGGCTTCCGAGAGAGAGAGAGTGTGTGTGATTTAAGAGGGGATCTAAGAGCCGATTTGGTCCGGTTAGAAAACGGACGACTGTGATCGAGTTGGGGATTTAAGATGCTGAGTGGGATTGATTCATTTGGGCTAGGTAAAACGGACGACTGTGATCGAGTCTTCCTGTTTATCCCCCTCCTCTGTATAAATCTCAGCCGCTGCTTTGTCTCAGTTCGTTTATCCCCCCCACAACCGTTGTCCCTTATTATATAGATATATATATATACATATATGCATATATATATATATACATATATGCATATATATATATATATATATATATATATATATATATATATATATATATATATATATATATATATATATATATATATATATACTAGTAAAAACCCCGTGTCCAAGGCCACGAAAAAGATTTCGAGGTCGACGAAAATATTTCGAGGGCGGTGATAATTTTAGAGGGTGACGGCAATATTTTGAGGGCGGCAACAATTATTTCAAGGGCGAAAATTATTTTAAAAAATGTGACTTATTTCGAATGTGACAATAAAACATACATTTTGAAAGTTGCAACAATATTTCGAAAGAGATAATAATATTCGTGAGCAGTGATAATGCTCATGTCTGTTGACACTTGGACGGAGTGGCAAAATTTGTTCAAATGCGTCCACAATCGACGGGGACACCCACATTAGGCTAAAATAACCTAATTCTTCGGCAATGCTCATATTCAAAGATAGTGCCTATCACCACTTGGACGGCCGCCTTCGACGGCCAAATACTTTCAACGAAGACGGCCAGATTCGACGGGAGGCCAATTCGTTTAACATCATTCACATTAGCCAGGGTCGCCCACATTTGGTCGTGACGGTCGCTTTTAAATTCAGATGGTTTTTATTTTTTGAATTTATTTAGGTGATAAGGCTGATATGAGAAGAGATGAAGATAGCGAGGCGAAGAGGCGTGATGCCATTAGTGGCCACATATAGTGCTCATCGACCGAATAACGTTACTCACTATAGGTCACTGGAACCACAGAATATTCAAAATCAATTTTAGCATATAATAGTTTTAGATATCTTAAATTTTGCTTGTTCGAGCACTTCATTTTCAAAAATGATCCAAAGATTTAGCACAAACTCAAGCTCAGGTTCAAACGCAACATTTAAGCTTCGTTGAAGATAGATCGGATAAGCACAACAAAGATAATTTACTCGGCACTCGTTGAATAGATGTCACGATGAACATATGCCACTATGAATAAGCACGATAAACAAACATGTAGTATTGCTTTTCACACCATTATTAACAGAGAAAATTTACGCGGCACTGGTGGACAATCAAACTTGGATTCCAAAAAATTAGACATGATTTGCTCATTGGCAATGGCATTGTCTATAGTATCAAAAGTAAACTGCAGCATGTGCCTCCATTTGAAGAAAAATTTATATAAGTAGATTCAAAGTTTATATAATCAGAACCTATATTGGCTTTTACAATGAACATGTCAAATGCTCTTGACATAAAACAACAATTGCTTGTGTAGCATTTGGAGAACAAATTATTCAAATAGGAGTGTGTAAAAAATGAAGTAGGATTAAGGGAAATACATCCATAGAAAATTCATGAAAAATTTGTATGTGCATAAACATAGAAAAATGTTTACTCGGTATGTGTCATCCTTGGCATTGTAGCTGTTGCCATCATTGCTCCGAGAGACATCGTCCTAGAGATGAAGTCTCCTGCGATCTCCGCGAACATATCAGTGATAATAGCTCTGATCCAATAGGTGATTGAAAACAATTTGTATTATGGTAACAATCCTAAATTTCAACTGATATAACAAAGTAAAAAAAACCATTTACTTGCCTCCATCTCTTGATCCTATCTCACTTGTAGTCTCCTCTCTATCTCTCTTGCAGATGGGACCTCGATCTCTTATAACCGAAGAGGTAGAAAAAAAAAAGAAGGATCAGGATCTGTTGTTCAGAAAGAGAAGGAAAAAAAGGTGACTGTTTTATTCCAAAAAAGATTACAATCGGCACTTATGAATCTCAAAAAAAGTCTGTTCTATTCAGAAACAGAATGAAAAAAAAAAAATTGTTCTGTTAAGAAAAAGGTTACAATCAACGCTTATGAATCTCATCATATTAAAAAAAGATGACTGTTTTGTTCAGAAAGAGAAGGGAAAAAAAAAGAAGAAAAAATCGATGAGATATTCATCACCTCCATCTCTTGATCCTCTCAATTCTCTTGTAGCCTCCTCACTATCTCTCTTGTAGATGGGACCTCGATCTCCTGTAACCGAAGAGGCAGGAAAAAAAAATCAGGATCTGTTGTGTTCAGAAAGAGAGAGAGAGAGAGAGAGAGAAAGGGTAAAAAAAGAGAAGGAAAAGAAAAAGAGGGCTAATTAAGGGCTGCGGGGGCAGGGCCGCGGTAACTGATGGCTGCGAGGGGGCTTGACGGATCAGATGGATCGGATTGCATGGGATTTGGATCGGACGGGTTTGGAATAGCTCGGGATGGGTTAGGGTGATTTAAGAGGGGGATTTATGAGGCTGAGTGTGATTCTTGGTTGCGGCTAGGAAACGGACGACTGTGATCGAGTCTCCCTGTTTATCCCCCTCCTCTCAACAAATCTCAGCCGCTGCTTTGTCTCAGTTCATTTCAGTGGAACAAAAACTATCCATTAGTTTTAAAATATAGAACTGAAATGGTGGTTCCGAAATGATGCCTACAACCACCCTACCTAAGATTGGTAAAATCATTAATGGTTTGCAAAGTATGGAAAGTTGAAGGGTTTAGGTTTGTTTTGAAAACTTAAATAGTATAAAAAGGGTAAAGGAAATGATGAACGAAATTGTACTTTGTATGTTGACAAAAAAATCGTACAACTTAAGACACCACCTTGCAGGTTGGTCATGGGGTTGAGTAGATAGTATTAGTGATGTAGGGAAAAATTTTCAGCATCCTCCGTACTCTCTATCCGCGGGCCCACTTGGATTCAAGGGACGGGGTATTGGGTCCCAGCACATAGGGGCAATGGCCCCCAGCCCTCAAAGCGTACTGATAGGTTCTGGGGCCATGGTTGTATGGTACATAGGATGTGCTGAAAATTTTCCCTCATGTAGACAGGGATTTGTATGATAATAGAAAATGGTCCAATCATTGATTGCCACATCAACCGCTTGAAGTCTAAGCCCCCAACACCCGTTGCAGTGAAGTTATTTCTTTTTGAAGAGTATTTTTTTGATGGCTCCAGCAAATTGTTGTTCTAGACGCTCGATGATGCATTTGGACCGTTCACTGAAGAGTATGGAACCGTCTAATCTAAATTACACCAAACTACGACCCATGCATGTCATCCGTACCGTTTTTACTCTAAACAATACTTGGCTCCAACATGTGTTGGTTTGCAGGTTGTGGTCGGTTACAATTGGAGGTGGGGAAGAAGATTAGGAGGAGGGGATGGAGAGGGATATGGCTGGGTGCAGGGGTTGGGGAGGATGGATGAGGAGTTAGAGAGGAGAAGGATGGGAGGAAGGTGCCTGCAGGGGATCATTGACAGTTGGCGAGGCTCAATGGACGTCGGTGGAGTGTCGAAGCACGTTGGGGACATGGAGCTCAGTGGTGGCTCGGCTCTCCGGAGACGTGAGGTGATAGTGGCAGCACTCTCCGGTAGAGAGAGAGAGAGAGAGATAGAGAGAGAGAAAAAACATGGGGGCAATCATATCTTTTCTTATTTTATTTTTTATTCTCTCTTATTTTTTTATAAAAGTCTTGACATATTTTTACAAAAAAAACCCCAAACTACTTGTGTCTTTCTCTCCCTCCCGAGATGAATCACACTCATCATAACTTAGAGAATAAATCCTGGCAAGCAATTACATTCACATCTATAAATCTCAGCCACTCTTTATAGACTATCAAAGTAAAAAACACAACAGATGATAGAATTCCCCATGATCTACGCTAACGATGATGGACGCCCATCAGTTTATTCAAATTCCATTCCTTTACCCAAAAAAAAAAGGTAAATTATAATTTACTCTCTTTAAGTTTAGCTCAAAAACACTTAATCCCCTATAATTTCGAAACTACATTTTGTCCCCTTCAATTCAATTCTGGTCAGATAAAAATTACCAAATGAGAAGATTAAGTAGTTGACAAAATGGGTATTATAGTTTTTTTTGTTCTTAATCGCTCCCTAAAGTTTGAAATGTTATCACAATACCCCTTTTGTCAGAGCATCTCCAACCGGCTCCGTAGGCGAGCTCTTAAGACCCACGTGGCACTCCGAATAGAAATGGGCGCTCCAACCGGCTCCGAAGGATGCTCTGAAGGCCTACGTGGCATGCGGCCCGGACCTCCGAAGCCCTCCACATACAACAGAGCTCCTTCGGAGCCTCCGAACGTATAAAAAATTCTGTCTTTTTTTAAAAAAAACCCCGGAACTTCATAAATTATTTTATATATATATATCAAAACAGGTACTTTTTAACAGATTTGGTGTAACTTTGGAGACTTTGGATAACTTGTAAATATATAGGGTGTTTCATGCAAATGGCTCGGATATCCCGTTCGGAGGCCGTTGGAGCTCAACCTCTCAACCAGGACACCTCCGATGAGGTGGTAGCAAAATACGGGCCCCACTTGCTTCGGAGGTGCTCCGAGCTTCAGAGCCGGTTGGAGATGCTCTCAAGTATGTTGTCTCCTCATTTGGTAATTTTTATAAGAGAGCTGAATTGAAGGGGGCAAAATGTAGTTTTGAAACTATTAGGGGGTTAAGTGTTTTTGAGCTAAAGGGCGAAGTATAATTAACCACAGAGAGAGAAAGAGAGAGAGAGAGAGAGAGATGCACCTGTGGGGTAGAGAGAGAGGGAGAGAGAGAGAGAGAGGGAAAGCTCTCTCTACCCACCGGCCCCTGATCGGCGAATTGCACTCCCTCTCCGGCAGCCTCCACGACCGGTGGATCACACTCCCCCTCCGGCAGCCCCCGACCGGTGTCTCGCACTCCCCCTTCGGCTCCCCCCCCTGATCGGTGAATCATACTCCCCCTCCGGCAGATCCCCGCCCGGTGGATCGTACTCCCCCTTCGGCAGTCCCCCGATCAGTGAATCGCACTCCGACGACTGGGTTACGGCGGCGCCAGATCCGCCGGGGCCGACTGCAGGGATGAGAAGGGGGATTAGAGGTAAGGGATATGGCGGCTCTAGATCGGGGCTGGAACCTTGAAGAGAGGGGGCTGCCCTCTTCCACCGATCGGGGGGTTTGCCGGAGGGGGGGTGCGCCAATGGCATCAGCACGGGGAGGCGGACTGTGAGCACCCCTCACCCCGACGGCGGCTGATCTCTCTCGCTCTCTCTCTCTCTCTCTCTCTCTCTCTACGAAGCCGCCATAACTTGATGATGGTGATAGAGAGGAGGAAGACGGGTTGCACCCGACGGCAACCGGCCTACCTCGACGACGGAGAGGAGGAAGATGGCTGCACCTCAACGACGGAGATGAGGACGATGAGCAGCGGTCTCATCTCCAAGGGCGGCCGGAGCAAATGTCAGCGACCATAGCAAATAGGTTGCAGGAGGAGGGGGCGGGTTAGTGAGAGGAAGTAGGTTTTTTTAAAATGAGTCCTCTGCTACCCTCTCTCTCACTCTGACTCTCTCTTTCTCTCCTCTTTTTAAGGTGGTAGCAGAGGAGGCGTTGCATTCTTTTTCTCTCTCTGTGTGAGCCTGACTGGTTCTGGGCTCAAGGTAAGAATACAGCTGTTATTGAGTGGAATGCCATGGATATGGATGGCTGTGATAAACCGGACGGGTGGAGATAGGAATGGGACTCTCATATTTAATGAGATATGGGTACACGGGTTGCAGAGAGAGAAAGTGGGCGTATGGGACATTTAATGAGATAAAAAAGTGCGGTAAAAAATTTGAATTCAAATTTATATGGGGAAGAAAAAAGAGAACGATGCTAGCCATTCAAGTTTATCCTTCCCTTCAAATCAATCCAGGCCATCATTATATTCTCTAGGATAAATCTCAGCCCCTCCTTTGTCTCAGTTCATTTGTCCCCCCCACAACCGTTGTCCCTTATTATATAGATATACATACATATATATATATATATACATATATATATATATATATATATATATATATATATATTCACATATATATATATATATACATATATATATATATACATATATATATATATATATATATATATATACATACATATATATATATATATACATATATATATACATATACATATACATACATTTATATATATATATACATATACATATATATATATATACATATATATATATATATATATATATATATACATATACATATATATATATATATATATATATACATATATATATACATATATATATATATACATATATACATATATATATACATATATATATATATATATATACATATACATATACATATATATATATATATATATATATACATATACATATATATATATATATATATATATATATCTATATAATAAGGGACAACGGTTGTGGGGGGGACAAATGAACTGAGACAAAGGAACGGCTGAGATTTATGCAGAGGAGAGGGATAAACTGGGAGACTCAATCATAGTCGTCCGTTTTCCACTAAGGCTCATAAATGCTGCTCTTAAATCATCTTAACCCACCCCCATTCCTCTTAAATCTATCTGATCCGTCGGATCTAAACCCCATCCAGATCCAAGCCTCCTCCCGATTCCTTGGTGCCCGCACCATCGCCCCTCTCATCCCGAGAGAGAGCAGCTCAGCAGCCCCCCCTCTCATCCGTCTGATCTAAAACTCCCGATTCCTAGGTGCTCGCAACATCGCCCCTCTCATCCCGAAAGAGAGAAAGCAGCCCCTCCTCTCATCCGTCCGATCTGAAAGAGAAAGAGAGGATTGCAGCGCCCGCAACATTGCCCCTCCCATCCCGAGAGAGAGAGAGAGAGCAGCCCCTTCTCTCATCCGTCCGATCTTAAAGAGAAAGAGAGATCTGCAGTGCTGATCCCGTATCCCTTCATTAACCCTCATAAATCCCCCTCTCGAAAATGCAAGAGAGAGAGAGAGCAGCCCCTACCCTCTCATCCGTCCGATCCAAACACCGTTTGATCGAGAGGATCTGCAGTCCCCCATCCAGCCTCGGTACTGGCAGCCCCCATCCAGCCCGCAGCCCCCCCCCCCCCCCCCGCCTCCCTCGGTGCGCGCGATCTCTCGGTGGCCGCCTCCCTCGGTCCCCGCAGCCCCCGCCTCCCTCGGCTCCCGCAATCCATGCCTCGGTACGGTGCGATGGAGGTCTTCGTTGCCCCGCCTCCCCCCTTTGCCATTCTTTGCAAGAGAAAGATTGGATCAAGTTATGGAGAGAGAGGATGCTGCAAGAGAAAGATGATCAAGAGATGGAGGTGAATTTTTCAATGATTTTTCCTTTTTTTCCCCTTCTTTCTTTCCTTTTGCTTCTCTGATCGAATTCACGGTTTCTCCCCCCTGTGACTCTCTTTCTGATATCGGATTCCTGAATTTTTTCCAAATTTTTTTCCCCTGCCTGTTCAATTTTACAGGAGATCGATGTCCCATCGAGTCTGCAAGAGAGAGAGGATCGACAGGATCTCATAGAGGTGATGACCTTTTTCCCCCCTCTTCTTTCTTTCCTTTCGCTTCTCTGATCGAATTCCACCATTTCTCCCCCCTGTCTCTCTCTTTCTGATCGGATTTTTGAATTTTTTTCCAACTTTTTTTTTCCTGCCTGATCAATTACAGGAGATCGATATCCCATCCAGCCTGCAAGAAAGAGAGAATCGATAGGATCTCATGGACGTGATGAATTCAAGAGTGGGAATTATTTTTATTTCTTTCCAATCGGATTCCACCATTTTTCCCCCTTTCTCTCTCTCTCTCTCTTTATGATCGGATTCCTGAATTTTTTTCCTGCCTCTCTGATCGGATTCCTGAATTTTTTTCCAACATCTTTTTTCCTGCCTCTTCAATTGCAGGAGATCGATGTCCCATCGAGACTGCAAGAGAGAGAGAATCGATACTGAAAGTCTTAATGTCATTGCCGCCAACATTTTCTTATGCATCTCACCATCATCATAGTTCCATCATCCTCTGATTGCCTTTTGTTCCTTCTTTTGTTTCTTTTCTATCCCGGGCATCACCGGGTTTGAGGTGAAATGTGAGACATGGACCCCTTTTGAATAACACATATCCATCTGTCGTGGGATTGCATTTAGGGTCATTTCTTTTGGCTAGACATAAATTGGATGGAAATTTTGTTTGCATGAGACATTCATAGGCTGAGTATAGTGTTGAATGAGTTGCAACATTACTAGATGAGTTAAAAAGAGCCATTTGGCCATATTTCTCATCACACTAGGATTTTGCTGATTTCATATGTTTAAATCGGAATTTTCGACATGATGCATCATAGAACATGTCCTACATCGCTGTAGTGCCGACAGGGACGGCTGCAATGAGGTGTCAAGAAAGCCAATATGGAATCGCAAACATCCCTTTGCATGCCAATTTGGGCTTAGTATTGGATTTCAAAATAAGATTTTAAAATCAGATTTCCCTATTAAAAATCAATCATTGTAATTCGTTTGAAAATTTTAAAATCATATGCCCAAAAATGCCAATTCGTTTAAAAATTTTATGCATCCGATTTTGCAAAATGAATTTGGATTAGGCTCGGCTATGGCATCTTGATTCAGATTTTTAAATTGGCATTTTGAATCGAAAATCCCATTTCAAAATTGCCAAGGTTTGAAACATGCTAAGATTTCAAAATCCAATTTTTTTCTGTTATTTTCTTATATATATATATTCAACGCTCTCTTTGATTTTTATATTTCCCTTGCAGTTACTACTTGATCCCTGGTGGTTTCTACTATCAAGTACCCTGTTCGGACCACTTCCTGTGCTCGACTCACATTAAAGCCGAACACCTCCACAACTAAGTAAGCCTTCTACTCTCTCTCTCTCTCTGAAAACTTTACACAGTTTTTACTTTCCGAATTACTATTTTGTTGAATCGGGCACAATTCGTGATTCGCTCTATTTTTTTCCCTTTATAGATAGTTGTCATGTGATTGCATAAAAACCAACCACCTCCACATTGAACTGCAACTAAATTCCTTTATATCTAAGTAAGTCTCCTCCTACTCCTTAGAGAATGCGTCCTTCTTGCTGATTCCTTAAACTCCTCAGTAGGATAATTTGGCCGATTTTGTCTATGAAAAATAAAAATAATTGAGAGTAGAGTAAAGTATGGTAAGTGAATCAAAATAGAGAAAACAAATCCTTACTCTCCTCTTTCTACTGTATCTAAGAATCCATAGTTTTGAAATTCAATCTATGGCAAGAAGTGTTTTAATAATCTGTAAAACTCGACCGAGTAAGATCGAGTTTGACGACTCAACCGTTAATGTTTTTCTATCTAATTGTTATATGTACTCTATATTTTTTAATTCTCTACAAGTGTGGTGGGAAATGCAAAGTGGGTCGGGCTTCACTTAGCATCGAACCAAACATTTGGGAAAATTTTCAGCACATCCTGCGTACCATACAACCGTGGGGTTCATTGTGCTTTGTTTTTTCTTGGAGAGGACCCATTGTGATTCAAGCAACATGGGGGTAGAGAGTTCGGATCTCCTCTAGATGGTAGGTCTTAGTCGGTGGCCCCGTTGCGAATTATAGCCACATGCAGTCTGTTGAAAATGCATATTGGGTCGGGCTTCACTTAGCATCGAATTTTTTTCTTTTTGCTGATTTTGTTTTTGGAAGACAAGTAAAATCAGATTTTGTGAGATTGTAATTTGATTGTAAAAGACTAAACAATACATAGAAGTTGATTTTTTTTCCTTTTGATTGTAATTTGATTGTAAAATCAGTTTTGTGGGATTGTAATTTGATTCTAAAATCAGATTTTGTGGGATTGTAATTTATTTTTTTCTTTTTATTGATCTTGCTGATTTTTCCGTTCTCACCTCTCTCTCTCTCTCTCTCTCTCTCTCTCTCTCTCTCTCTCTCTCTCAAAAGGAAAATTTGTATACCAATGCGCTTTTTTTTTCTTCTATTGCATGTGTGGACCATGGCTTAAGGGTTACTTACAATATTGTTTTCTAAACAAGGCACTCCCATTTAGGATGAAGTTGGTCATAACATAGAACAAAAACATTAAACTATGTTGTTTCCTATATTATGTTATTTCTTATATATAAATTCTGTACTCACCCTTGAAGTTGGATTTCTAAGCACAAACTGATTTTTTTTGCACTATTCATGATTATTTTTGCACCGTTCAAGAGTCCTTGGATACCTTTTGCACAAACTGATTGTTGCGACGAGGGGATTTGTTGAAATCAACAAATTTATTTATTTTTTTACTGATTTTGCAAAAAAATCAGCGAATTTGTTGATCTTGCTTATTTTGCACAACCATTGGCTGAGGCGTAAAGCCTCCTCCCTCCACCGGACGTAAACCCCGTCAAAGATCCTATTCTCTTTTGAAGTTAGAACAAGCATGTATACAAGCTCTTCAAAACCAAGTATCCTTGAATGGTTCATGTTTTATTTTTTTTCCTGCCTGATCAATTACAGGAGATCGATGTCCCATCCAGCCTGCAAAAGAGAGAATCGACAGGATCTCATGGACATGATGAATTCATTGTGCTTTTTTTTTTCTTGGAGAGGACCCATTGTGATTCAAGCGACATGGGGGTAGCGAATTCGGATCTCCTCCAAATGGTAAGTCTTAGTCGGTGGCCCCGTTGCGAATCATAGCCACATGCAGTCTGTTGAAAATGCATATTGGGTCGGGCTTCACTTAGCATCGAATTTTTTTCTTTTTGCTGAAAAAAGAAAAAAATTGAGAGAGAATCGACAGGTTCTCACATCGAGTCTGCAAGAGAGAGAGAATCGATACTGAAAGTCTTAACGTCATCGCCACAACATTTTCTTATGCATCTCACCATCATCACAGTTCCATCATCCTCTGATTGCCTTTTGTTTCTTCTTTTGTTCCTTTTCTATTCCGGGCATCACTGGGTTTGAGATGAAATGTGAGACATGGACCCTTTTTGAATAACACATATCCATCTATCGTGGGATTGCATTTAGGGTCGTTTCTTTTGGCTAGACATAAATTGGATGGAAATTTTGTTTGCATGAGACATTCATAGGCTGAGTATAGTGTTGAATGAGTTGCAACATGAGTTACTGGGTAAGTTAAAAGGATCCATTTGGCCATATTTCTCATCACACTAGGATTTTGCTGATTTCTTATGTTTAAATTGGAATTTTCGACATGATGGATCATAGAACATGTCCTACATCGCTGCAGTGCCGACAGGGACGGCTGCAATGAGGTGTCAAGAAAGCCAATAGGGAATCGCAAACATCCCTTTGCATGCCAATTTGGGCTTAGTATTGGATTTCAAAATCAGATTTTAAAATCAGATTTCCCTGTTAAAAATCAATCATTGCTCTTGGATTACTAGAAGATTTTAAAATCATATGCCCAAATATGTCAATTCGTTTAAAAATTTTATGCATCCGATTTTGCAAAATGAATTTGGATTAGGCTCGGCTATGGCATTTTGATCCAGATTTTTAAATTGGCATTTTGAATCGAAAATTCAATTTCAAAATTGCCAAGGTTAGAAACGTGCTAAGATTTCAAAATCTAATTTTTTTCTGTTATTTTCTTATATATATTCAACGCTTTCTTTGATTTTTATATTTCCCTTGCAGTTACTACTTGATCCCTTGCGGTTTCTACTATCAAGTACCATGTTCAGACCACTTCCTGTGCTCGACTCACATTAAAGCCGAACACCTCAACAACTAAGTAAGCCTTCTACTCTCTCTCTCTCTCTAAAAACTTTACACAATTTTTACTTTCCGAATTGTTGTATTGTTGAATCGGGCACAATTTGTGATTCGCTCTATTTTTTCCCCTTTATAGATAGTTGTCCTGTGATTGCATAAAAGCCAACCACCTCCACATTGAACTGCAACTCAATTCCTCTATATCTAAGTAAGTCTCCTCCTACTCCTTAGAGAATGCGTTCTTCTTGCTAATTCTTTAAACTCCTCAGTAGGACAATTTGGCCGATTTTGTCCATGAAAATTAAAAATAATTGAGAGTAGAGTAAAGTATGGTAAGTGAATCAAAATAGAGAAAACAAATCCTTACTCTCCTCTTTCTACTGTATCTAAGAATCCATAGTTTTGAAATTCAATCTATGGCAAGAAGTGTTTTAATAATCCGTAAAACTCGACCGAGTAAGATCGAGTTTGACGACTCAACCGTTAATGTTTTTCTATCTAATTGTTATATGTACCCTATATTTTTTAATTATTTAGGAGTGTGGTGGGAAATGCAAAGTGGGTCGGGTTTCACTTAGCATCGAACCAAACATTTGGGAAAATTTTCAGCACATCCTGCATACCATACAACCGTGGGGTTCATTGTGCTTTTTTTTTTCTTGGAGAGGACCCATTGTGATTCAAGCGACATGGGGGGTAGCGAATTCGGATCTCCTCCAAATGGTAGGTCTTAGTCAGTGGCCCCGTTGCGAATCATAGCCACATGCAGTTTGTTGAAAATGCACATTGGGTCGGGCTTCACTTAGCATCGAATTTTTTTCTTTTTGCTGATTTTGTTTTTGGAAGACAAGTAAAATCAGATTTTGTGGGATTGTAATTTGATTGTAAAAGACTAAACAATACATAGAAGTTGTTTTTTTCCTTTTGATTGTAATTTGATTGTAAAATCAGTTTTGTGGGATTGTAATTTGATTCTAATATCAGATTTTGTGGGATTGTAATTTATTTTTTTTTCTTTTTATTGATCTTGCTGATTTTTCCGTTCTCACCTCTCTCTCTCTCTCTCTCTCTCAATAGGGAAATTTGTATATCAATGTGCTTTTTTTTTCTTCTATTGCATGTGTGGACCATGGCTTAAGGGTTACAAGATTGTTTTCTAAACAAGGCACTCCCATTTAGGATGAAGTTGGTCATAACATAGAACAAAAACATTAACTATGTTGTTTCTTATATTATGTTATTTCCTATATATAAATTCTGTACTCACCCCTTGAAGTTGGATTTCTAAGCACAAACTGATTTTTTTTGCACTATTTATGATTATTTTTGCACCGTTCAAGAGTCCTCGAATACCTTTTGCACAAACTAATTGTTGTGACGAGAGGATTTATTGAAATCAGCAAATTTATTTATTTTTTTACTGATTTTGCAAAAAAATCAACGAATTTGCTGATTTTGCTTATTTTGCACAACCACTGGCCGACGTGTAAAGCCTCCTCCCTCCACCGGACGTAAACCCCGTCAAAGATCCTATTCTCTTTTGAAGTTAGAACAAGCATGGATACAAGCTCTTCAAAACCAAATATCCCTGAATGGTTCATGTTTTAGTTTTGCACAACGACTGGCCAAGGCGTAATCGCTTTGTTTCTAAACTACTTAGACTTAGAACTATTTTTGTCTAGATTGATACATGTTCTATAGCCTGATAGGCTTTGGAGAGCTTGACCTCCCATATATAGTGTTTCTTCTAAAACATGTTATGTAGCCTGATAGGCTTTGGAGTGCTTGGTCACTTCGTTGCATTGTTCTAATACATATCCTTTACTAAAGGGGTGATAGCCTTATTTGCTTTGGAGTGCTGGGCAACTCCATATTTTGCATATATTGCCTGATAGACTTTGGCGTTAAGTAAGTTTTCTACTCTCTCTCTCTTTGAAAGCTTTACACAAACTTTTTAGAGATAGTGGTCCTGTGATTTTGCTGATTTTGTCTAAGTTTGCCCCTTTAGAGATAGTCGTAAGGTATTTGCAAGTTTGATTTCCAATTGTAATATTTGTGAATCGTTCTAAATAAATAAAATAAAAAATATCGAGAGAAAGAGAAAGACAAGCAGTTAAGTAGATTTGGCTGATTTTGCCTATGAAAAAAAAAAAATTGAGAGTATAAGACTGAACAATACATAGATTGAATCAATGTTCCCCCTTTTTTTTTTTCTTTTGCTGATTTTGCCTATGTTTGCCCTCTTTTTCGTGATTTTGTTGATTTTTTAATTATCTATGAGTGGTGGGAAATGCAAAGTGGATTCGGCTTCACTCCCGGAGGGATTAGTCCGAGCCCGAAGTGGGTTAAATCTTTAAAGTCTGATTTTTGCCTATGTTTGTATCAAAACAAACCCAAACCGACATGCAAAGGGACGGCTCTCACCATGTCTTCATAATGTTGGATACTTTTTTCTCAAAATGTTGGATCCTTTTAGAAAACCTCTCTTAATAAATGCATGCCCGTGCAAGTGATTCTATCCCCCAATTTTTATGAAATTTTTTTTGGCATCAGATCCAATTAGATATTCCGGAAATGGTTAATGCTTAATCTCTATGTATGCTCAAGTTTGTAGTCATTTTCTTATGTTGCTAACTTCTTAAGATCAAATTTACTTATGGCATTTTATTAAAGTCATGGTTAAAATCACACAAGAAGTAAAGTAGGTACTTTATTAAATCGATGTTTCTCCTTTTTTTTTGTGATTTTACTGATTTTGCCTTTGAAAAATAATAAAATTTGTGATTATAAGACGTAACAATACATAGAAATGACTGATATATATGCTTAGGTTTTTTTTTTTGGACTTATTTCTTGGGCATTTTTTTAACACAACAATAGCATCATTTTTTACAGAGCTTAAGGTTTGAATACACCAAGCTCGAAATGGGTCACTTTTATTATGATTTTGCTGATTTTGCCTATGAAAATTTTTTAAAAAAATTGAGAGTATAAGATTTAACAATACATAGATTGAATCAATGTTTTCCCCTTTTTTTTTTGTGATTTTGTTAATTTTGCCTATGAATACTCCGAGCCCGAAGTGGGGCCATTACCCAGAAGACTGATTTTGCTGATTTTTTTTCGCCGATCTAAAAAAAAAAACTATGTAAAGTGTTTTCTCGCAATCAAGGTAGATATAAATAGAAGCCTAAGATGAAAAATAAGAAAAGGAAACTAAGATAAGGAAAGTAATGCATATAACTTGAACTGGACTGTGAACTCTTAAGATAACTTGAAATGACATAACCAACCCAAACTCGACCCGTTTAATAGATGGGTTGAAATCCTATATAAATATATAAATTGGTTATGTTATCATTGTATCTGGTACTCCATTATATTTGATGCCCAACTTATTTCACAATACTTAAACTATCAATTGAAAATGTTATGCACAGTTTAAAGCTTCAATTTTTTTCTCCCCTTCTACGACTGTATTTGATCTTGAGTTTGTTAGAGCTGTAGTTTTTGCTAAAGCTTTCTACTCTAATGCTCAGAGATCGCTACCTTTCATTGGGATTGACATTGGCACCTGTTCGACGAAATTGCTCAGAGATGGCGAGTTCTCATTTTGGAACATTGATGGCATTGAGGTGGTGGGTTTGGACTTTAGTTTTGAAGAGTATTTTGAATTCCATGCTATTTGCCTATGTACATGTATCCTCTGTGTTGAATCTTGGATAAAGTTGATTTATTTATTTGTTTGTATACTGTAATTCTTCTTTTCCTTTCATCATCTCTTATGATATGTGACGTACATATAAAGATCAATTTTTTATGGGGGGTTCGAACCTCATGGTGACCATTTTGAGGGTTGTAACATAGAATTATAGAGAATTATGGAAATGCATCATCCAATTCTATTTTATTTTATTTTTGTTAACGTGGTCTGGGATAAATGAGTCAGTTTAATTTAAAATAATTTATTTTTTTTGATAGTTTAAATAAAGTTTTTTAAATACTAATTTTGATAAATGATGGGGTTCTTCATTTGATATGTGGTTTTGTTGGGGTTGTTGGTCCATCAGGGCGGGGACGTAGGAGTAGGGTGTTGCCGCCGAAGGCGGCCGTTTAGGTGGCAGTGAATATCCCAACAGTGGACGTTGTTGGTGGTGTCGGGGTAGTTGGTCTGTCAAGACGGGGTTGCTGTAGGCCGGTGTTGCTGTCGAAAGTGTTTTGTTGCCAAAGGCGATTAGGTGTGTTGCGGCAAAATGTAACGGTGTGGGTGGGGGGTGGTGATGCCCATGGGGCGTCTTGACGCCGAAGGCAGCCCGTTGAAGTACTGAAAGGTGTGTTGCCGCCGAAGGCGGCCCGCTGCAGTGTCGACAGGCACGAGTATGCTATCCCGGCACCAACTGCAAATATGTGGTGTATGAGTGTAATGGTGAAACTTGAAAGACTTGGTTTACCATACATTGCTCTGTGTGTGTGTGTGTGTTTTATCATTGCCAGCACCGATATTATTCATGTTATTCATGTTTTTTTTTTCAGCCCGCCACCGAAATCGTTGGCACCCCAACCCTTGGGCATGCTATCCC
>OX393556.1:52536621-52539121 GCA_947650365.1 Chamaelirium japonicum | reverse complement strand
CATG
Organism: Chamaelirium japonicum; assembly: GCA_947650365.1. Classification (NCBI taxonomy): domain Eukaryota; kingdom Viridiplantae; phylum Streptophyta; class Magnoliopsida; order Liliales; family Melanthiaceae; genus Chamaelirium; species Chamaelirium japonicum. The sequence goes on along the minus strand of OX393556.1, from coordinate 52,539,117 downwards.
TAATACCATGGGAACAATAATGTTTATCACGAATGATGGGAGGGGATGAGAAAAGGTGTATTATCTTGATTCATGCTCCGTACGAGATCACAAAATTCCCGATGCCTTCTCAGTGCCCCCCTACCCTTAGAAACTCATACATGCGTTGCACATGTAATTGCTATTTGTCTGAAATCCAAATTATGGGATCCCACCTCACATCTATATTATTTTGACGAGTACATGTTTAGGCATATCTTGAGTTGTATTAGTCGGTAAAACAGATCTAATATTGATGTGTGTCTTGCAAAATAAATAATAATTAACGGACTAACATTAGTGCCGCGCATAGTTGTCAAGGCGTCAAGGCGAGGCTAGGCTCCCAGAGGGAGCCTAGGAGCCTAGGCGTGCTTAGGTGTGGCCTTATGTGTATAGACGTGACCTTATGTGCATAGGCATTCTCCCGGCACGGGTATAAGAAACATGCCTCACAAACAACTGATGCATCCTGTTTGGACCTCAAGTTCAGGCCATCTTTATCTCAAAATGATGCTCCTTGTGTTTTTGAAAGTCTATCGCTAAAATGTGTTCGAATAATCTAAATTTCAATCTTCCCTTCCTTCCAAGACATTGATTCTACTTACAGTTTTGTCACTTCTTACATCTTTCAAGATTCGTTCTTGGCAATTATTTTTTTTCAGCATTTCATTTAATGTGGCACGGCATTTTTTTTATGCATGCTTCTAGATAATCACGAAGGTCGTTACTTTCAAATTTTCCTCTCATCTAAACATTTAAGGCACATGATGCACATGAAACCACGTTGTTTCCGTGATTTTTTTTTTGAGATCAGCAGGTGTCCCGAAACCTTTCGGGCAATGGCCCACTTCGACCTCGGACTAATTCCTCCAGGAGCAAAGCCAGACCCACTCGGAAATTGTTTCCATGAATTGATTCTTATGATGCTGCTCTGTTTTAATTAGGTCATCCAGCAGCAGAATTTCTCGGCCTTATCAAATTATGAGCTGATAGAGGTTATTCTACTGAGTGAGTACATGCAACTCCCTTCTACTTGGATTTTTACATGAACTTTAAAAGGCCAGAAATTTTTTTAATAGCCTCTTTGTATTGGCAGGCATTGTGTTGCAAGTATGTGCTATCATTACGACTATCACCCTTGTTCATAACACTACTCCTAAGCGAGCTGCTTCCTGAGTTTGTACACTCGGCAACGGTGTCCTACACCCCATAGAAACTGTCAGCCTGAGACTGTCCCTTGATGGCTCGAGCGCCCGGAAGGTCTTCTTCGAGGCAAGATAGTGAAAAAAGGGGAACTCGAGCTGAGGTGTAGGGGTTCCCATAGTTTCTTATTCTGACGATGGAATGCATTTTGTATTGTAACTTTCTAGTGGTTTTAAGTTAATGGGCTACAGCCTAAAGCCTTATATGCTCCTCTGGCTTGTTAGTAAACAGCCAATAGCTATCATTTTTTTAAACCAATTGCTCACCCGACCTGATAAGAGTGTGGTTTGGGTCTGTTCGGATCTATGTCAATTCGGGTTGGTTTGGGTTTCAATATGGTAGAACCGAACTAGTTTGGTTTGGTTCCAGATTGGCTCAAACCCGAATCAATCCGACCCTAGTTACACCCTTATTTGCATGTAATATTACCACACAGGTGCACAGATAAACTCGCGGCAAAGGCGAGAGACAAAGGTGACCCAACCCGAAAGCCGATCATTTAGTCAATAAATATCCCACTTCTAAACATCATCGTTGGATGAGCATTTGATTGGGTTGGGCTTGGGCAGAGGATTAGTAACGTCTGATATCAACCTTTGATTGGGGTTGGGCTTGGGCAGAGGATTAGTAACCTTTGATTGGGGTTGGGGTTGGGGTTGGGCTTGGGCTAGGGAAGTTCAGCCCGACCTTGGATCGGTATCAACCTGTACCATCCGATACGGACTAGTAACGTCTGATACAACCAATCCCAACACAGTCTCAGGCATTGTTTTCCAAAAGTGTGTTGAACCCATTTTTAGGCCATTCATGCTCATTTTTTAGCCATTCCAAGCTGGTTTTGATGCTTTTTCCCCTGCCTACCAAACATGAGAATCAATGACATGTTGCTTGAATTTAGCACACATGCATTTAATTCTTTGGTTCCCTTTTGGGCCTATAAATATGCCACTTCTCATTTACAAATCACACTTCTAATCTTCTCTTCTTCTCTCATTGGTTCCTCTTTTATGATTTTTTTATTCATTCTGTTTTTTTATTTTATTTTTTTTTTAAAAAAAGGCCTTGAACCGGTTTCGGTCAGAATCAGCAATACGGTAATACTGAGTCGAATGCCGGTACGACTCAGCTAGGGGCCGATTAACTGCGACGGATGCCACGATTTAAAACCTTGGTTTCTATAGCCCATCAAGAACTAATGACATGAATTTTCATGTTTCGAATAGACCAAACAAGGCCACATAAATCCACAATATCATTGAACACGCGATCTAGTGT